>JAJOOH010001706.1:0-22690 GCA_029582605.1 Solanum gracilifrons | reverse complement strand
GAGGTTTAAAGAAACAAATACTCTCAGGATAGAACGATTCTATTCACCGGTGTATTGATACAAAAATAATTGTGTCAGTGAGTCACTCAACAGGAGCAAACAACATGAATATTTAATTGTGCAAAAGAAGAAAAAGAAGAAGAAGAAGAAGAAGAAGAAGAAGAAGAAGAAGAAGAAGAAGAAGAAGAAGAACAAGTTAATAATTTTTGTTGTTTTAAAATGAGAGGAATCCCTCTTTTCATAAACAATAAATAGTAGTGTGAACAGTATTTGGAAAAGTTGCAACCCTTCGGAAAGATCACAACCTTTCATAAAAGTCACAATTTTTCATGAAAAAGGAAGTCTAGTTTTGAAAATTAATAAATTAAAAGGGTGTATGTGTGTGTGTGAGTGTGTATATATATATGTATATATATATATATATACTAGATTTTCGACATGCACGTTGCACGTGATTATCAATTTGGAAAATTTAAGCGGAGATTTGAATAATAAGCTTTGCACAAAATAATATTGCAGATTTTTTTGTGAATGTTCAATGTGGATCGTCATATATATCTCTTGTTCACACGAACCTATGAAGATGGTCAATGAAAAATTTATTAGTTAAATGCAATAATGTATATATTTATTTCAATTTGATGAGGTTCCATTATCTAATTAGTCGTATCTCACTAATATTATCTTATAGACGATATTTGTTGTGTATTTTTCTAGTCATCTAACCAGATGTGCTTTGCACGTGTATTCCACTTAATCTATTTAGATGTCATATGAACATGTGGAGACCAAGTACATTTCATTTTTAGAACTATTTTTGTAAATTAATTTTTATTTTATAAGTTATAACATAATAGATGACGTTCTTTTTGTTGGCTCTCATATTTGACTTCTCGATTGTCTGTGCACATAAATCAAAGATATCTGACTGTCCATAGTTAACTGAGAAAGATTTCCTTTTTTTTTCTGAAAAAACTAAAAATTAAAATTAAAGAATATATTCTATCTTTGAAATCATATATATAATCACCTGTTTATCTTACACCCAACAAAAATATAGTTCATCTACTTGCAAATAATTTTTAATTTATTTAACCAAGCATGATTCGTCCAAGGAAAAATAACAACGCCGTGTTATCACATATATAGGGGCGGTATAATAATATGAAAAAATATTGGTCAAAAGTTAATATAAGGAAAGATGAAAGATAGAAATAATTAATGTAATAACTATGAGAATTCATAATATTTTAACTAAAGAATGTAAAAAAATGTGAATAACATTTGCGATAATTAGTAATAACTAAAAGAATTTATAATGTTATAACTAAAGAATTAATGTGTAATAGATGAGCATTATTAGAAGTCATATGAACTTTTCTTCGTCGAAAATACTGAAATATTAAGAAATAGTAAATTAGTAAAACAAAAGGGCAATGTTTACATAGTAATAATTATTTTTAAGCAAACTTTCTGATAATCTAAATCACATAAGTAACATTGATCAATAAAGTCATTCTTTTGTCTTGAGCATCAAAAAAAACAAATCGTGATAATTCTCTAACTCTTAAAAAGTTTACTAATTTTGGAAAAAGATATTGAGAAACATATATCTACATAACAAGAAAAATTGTTAACAAAAACAAATGAATTTAGACTACAATAAAAGTTAAACTAATAAAAACTTCCACTGGTGTTATTACAAGTCATACAAAATTTTCTTCTTAAAAAATACTGAAATATTAAGAAATAGTAAATCAGTAAAACAAACGGACAATGTTTATATAGTAATAACTATTTTGAAGCAAACTTTCTGACAATCTAAAACACATAAGTAGCATTGATAAATAAATTCATTTTTTTTTTTGTCTTGGGCATCAATAAAGCAAATTGTGACAATTCTCTAACTCTTGAGAAGTTTAATAATTTTGGAAAAAGATATTCAGAAACATATATCTACATCACAAGAGAGATTGTTAACAAAAACAAATGAATTTAGACTACAATAAAAATTAAATTAATACAATCTTCAACTGGCGTTATTACAAGTCATATAAACTTTTATTCATCGAAAATCTTAAATATTAAGAAATAGTAAATCAGTAAAACAAAAGGGCAATGTTTATATAGTAATAACTATTTTGAAGCAAACTTTCTGACAATCTAAATCACATAAATAGCATTGATAAATAAAGTCATTATTTTGTTTTGAGCATCAAAAAAATAAATCGCAATAATTCTCCAACTCTTGAGAAGTATAATAATTTCTGAAAAAGATATTCAGAAGCATATATCTATATCACAAGAGAAATTGTTAACAAAAACAAATGAATTTAGACTACATCACCTTAACCTCATATATTGGAACATTACATACTAATATATATACTAAGCAAAAAAATAATTATTATATCATCAAAATTATTTTCCGCAAGTACTTGAGGTTAAGGAATATACCTTGTCAGGATAGAATAATTTACTTCATCAGAATAGTGGTACCTCATATTCTGCTAAACTTCGAACTCACTCAACGACAATAAATCACACGAATTTTTTTAAAATGCAAGAAGAAGAAGAGTAGTAGATTAAAAGAACTTGTGGTTGAAAAATGAGAGGAAACCCCTCTATTTATAGTCAACAAAGGGTAGTATGAACAATTATTTTTTGTATCAAGTCACAACCTTTCCGAGCAGTCACAACCCTTTCGAAAAGTCACAACTTATTGAAAAAGTTACAACTCTTTGGAAAAGTCACAATTCTTTGGAAAAGTTTCAACTCATCGAAAAATCACAACCCTTTGAGAAAAGTCATAACTTATCAGAAAAGTCACAACTCATCGAAAAAGTCACAACCTACGTTAGGGATATTATAGTAATTTAACATTCAAATTAAGAGTTCATGCTTTTAAGGTAATATAGATATAGATGTAGATATATATTATACATATATAATTCTTTCCCAAGGATAAAATTTTCTTTTTTATCTTATTTTGTTTTATTGGATTGGCGTTTCCCTATGATAAATTGAGAGACGACTTTCTTAAGAAACGATGACAATTTTTAATTTTATTTTCAGTTCATATCATACTTATCTCAAATAGGACAATTTTTTTTCATAGGTAATGGATTTTTGAAATGATTTTTAAAATTTGAAAAAAAGAGGAAAAATGTGAATTGGAAGGCAAACTCTTGTCATGACTCTTACATTCTTTGTTTGGATTTGTGACTATCATACCCCGAGCATACACCCTGGACGTGGCCGACACTCGAAAATCATTGTTGGTCTCCAAGCAAATCCTTGGCCTGACTGACTACTTAGGGGAAGACTTACTGCAACAATTAAATATTAAAAAACTAAATTTTATGAATATTTAAACTCAAAATAAATACTCAACTTAAACTGTCTGTAAAATACTCAATAATATAAGTATAATAATTTGTAAAAACATCTGAATGAAAAGTACATAATTAAATACTCCTCAACGTTATCTATCTACGAAGCCTCTACCATCAAAGAAGGATGTCGGAACAAGACCCATGACATCTCAACACTACTAACTAGAAAGCAAATGATATTTCCTGCAAAATACAAAGAGGCTCACCTAAGAGATAATTGAAGTGTAGAGTGATCTAAGCGAATGTAACGATCTTTTCCCATCGTTATAGAAAAGACAATGGGAAAAGAATTTGGGCCAGGAAACTTTTGAGTAGTAACTTGGAAAATTGTAGCCTAGTCCAGATTTGGATAAAATTTGAGTCAGGTGAGGTTTAGGGAAATCTGGTAATGAATGGGGTATTTAATTGTGAATTTGATCACATGTGTGAATAGCTAAGACGTTAAGGAGCACGTACACCTTTACGGAATCAAATTCGGATGAGTAGAACTCTCGAAAATGATCTTTGCCTGAAAGGGTAGTTTTTGAATATCAAGGGTTGAAGGTGTGTTGTGAAATGGGAGCTTGAAACTCAAATTACGAGCTTTTGTCTCTGTGTAAACCACTGGGGAAAAATTATTCCCGCCAGGGCGAGGCTGTTGTGGCAGATTGGGGCCCGCAGTAGCAGGCCAGTCGCGACTTAAGTCGGGAAAAACCCCAATTTTGTTATTTTTCTGCAAACTTCATTCTTAAATGATAGGAGATGAACTAGGGCGATTTCTTGACAGTTTTCCATGATTTTTGGTTCTAAAGGTAAGGATTTTACTCCCCTAATCTATTTTTCGATTCGTAGAACTTAGATTCTTGATTAATTATCATTGGGGGAGGGTTTTGGCCTGAAGTTGATGGTGGGAAAAAGCCCTAGCTGCACATTAGGATCATGGGTTTGGTCTTGGGTTATTGGATTATTTTATAATCCAGGTAAATTAGACCTTCATTATTGATCCTTGCGTTAAATTACTCGTTTGTACACCAAGAACAACCGGAAAGAATCCGTAAAGGGAAGACTCAAGTGTCTTAAGAGGATTCAAGCTTGGTTTCGAGGTATGTGATGGTTTGATTTCCTATTTGTGTGTATATGTCGGTTGATTGCTACATTGTATGCATTTATGTATGTGAATAGGGAAATGTGAGTCGAACCTGTTGAAATGATTATGTGTGAATAATACATGCCATGGACTTTTTACTTGATTGTATGCAATGATTATTGTTCATTATAGGTGTGATTCTGATTGTGGTTGTGCTGATTGGATCAGGTGTCATGTTCCGACACATACATTAGATCGAGTGTCACGTTCCGACATATATATTGGATCGGATATCACGTTCCAACACACTAACAATTTAGGTGTGGGTTCCATGAGAGGACCATTGTGATTGTTATGTTTATGTCTACTTGTCATTGATAATGGGAGATGGTATGTTGCTCTAAAATGATGACTGAACTGTATTTTATATATGTATGCTTACTGTGTTGTATTTGTTCGTTGTATATTGTGCCTATGGGAGTGGCCGCGTGATCCTACCAGTACTGTGGTTGTGTACTGATACTGCACTTGTTCTTTTTTTGTTGAGTATATGGCATCTTCAGGCGGCTACTGACATACCTCAGCTAAGTGACTATTGAGCGTGATTGGATTCAAGAATGAGCCAGTTCTTTCAGGCTGTCATGAATCTTTCTTGTTTAAGTCCACTCTTTTTGGACTCAAACTATTTGTTTAGGGTGTTTTGTTTAGTTTTCGGGGGTTGCACCCCCTTTTCTTAGGAGTTGTTTTCCGCAAACGTTTTGGTAGTTATTTTTGTTGAACTTTCAGAGTTAATGGGAACTCCATATTTTCTTAGACATTTAAACCTGCTTCCATATCTTTAAATGTTCTAGTTTTCATTAAGTTACTTGGTTGGGTTTTAGTAATGGTTCTCCTACCAGAGGGTTAGTGTAGGTGCTAATCACAACGGTCTGGGTCGTGACAGCGAAATGCATGTTGATGATCATGAACACCTGTATCTGCATCATAAAAAATATGAAGGTCAAATGACATCAGTACATTTGAATATTCGAGTATGTAATACAGCCGAAGAAAAAAAACTTTAATGAAAGGACTGCAATAGATGTAACATAAACTCAATTGAATGTAAAGAATTAAAGGAATAAAATCATTTAAACTTTACAAATATTCTTACTCATCTTTGAAATTCAACATAATAAGTGATATATAAAAATACACAATACGTTTTTTTGGTGGGTCATGGGTCGCCCATGTGGACCGACCCGACCCGATTGAATCTTACTAGACCTTGTCCATTTTATTTAATGGTTAAGATAACGTTTTGAAAAGAAGGGGGAACAGTTAGGAAGTTGTAACTATTCAACCTTCTCCTAATTAAAAGAGACCTTATTCTTTTAAGAAAGAATGACACAAAACATGAGAATGTTGAAAATAAAAGGAAAAACAGAGAAAACGAAAGGTGATATATTTGTCAATATTCAATAGATACAATCTCAGATACTTAGTTTGTGTATGTGAATGATCTTTGTTTCTTGGCTTTTCAAAGAGAGATTTGGAGCAATTCATTTCGATGACAAAATCAACAACAAATATTTCCGCTGCAAGTTATAAGGTACACATCTTGTTGTTGCTTTGCTATATATATCTCACATTAGTATCAATTCCTGAAAGAGATTCTGTTTATTTTTTTTAGAAAAACTACTTCTATTTGTAGCGATCTGGAAATTAGTAGTGCAATATTTTAGGTCGAACCGTGATTAGTTGATAATCTACTCATTCATACCTTTTCGAAAATATATTATAATAGAAAAATGGACTTAATACGAGTGAGATGTGTTTTCTATAAAATTGGTTGTTTTTGACTTTTTTTTTGGAAAAAACTATTTCTGTTGGTTTAGATCTGGAAATTGGTTGTACAATATTTTAGTTCGAAACTGAATTTTTCATGATCTAATCATTTACAGTTTTCCATAAATATATTATAATTAAAAAAATATTTAAAACGAGTGACATATGAAATTTTAAAATTGGGCGAAAAAAAACGTTTTTTATGATTACTTTTATTTGAGAGAGTTTTGTGTCCTTTTATGATTACTCTTTTTGGAAATGGAATTTGTGTCCTTTCAGGATATTATTTTTTATATAATATATGTGTTTATATATTATGTTTTTCAAATGTTTGTCTTGTTAATTCATTTAAACCTTAAGTTCCTTACACTTTTTATTGTGTCTTCTACAAATAAAAATGACATTTGTTGTCACATTGAATGATCAACCATTCTTATTTATTCCTTGTTCCTATTCCAGACATGGCTGAATATGAACTAACTCGAATTATTGCAAGTGGGTGTTCTCGAAGTCAAGCAGAAGGACAATGTAGAAGAGCACGTCTCCATAGGACATGCTTCGAGGGAGTGAAATCATATGAATTGGTGTCTCAAGGGCGACACCGAATTTGTTAAAGAATCAAAGGGCCATTTGAAGAAAAATATATAGAGATCTTATAAAGTTTAGGTCTTAGAAGATCGATCATCTTGACTCTTTATTAGACTTCCTCAGATCCTTTGTCACGAAATTTCATGAGCTTAATGAAAGTGTCATTCATGTGGAGGAGTGGGTTGCATATGACGTTTTGTATCATTCCTTACCAGAATACTTGAAGAATGAACTGGAAGTATGTGGTGAATATAGGAGTTAAGTGAGTAAAACTCCACAATATAAACCTAGTTTAGTATTGAATTTGTTGTTTAGTCTTTATAAATTATGTGATGAACATCTTTGATTGTGCTTTTAATATGAATATTTGAGTTTTATCCTTTTTTATGGATTAGTGGATTTTATTCTATTGGGCATTATCATATGGTGTTTGATTATTAGACATGTATATCTTTGTGATTATGGTCTAAATATATTAGTATACACATGTAGAAATTAGTTTTGAATTTTGGTTAAATATTTAGTTCGTAGATGATGATTAGAGACTTAGGTGTCTTTTCAATTTTATATTAAAGATGACACCTTCTTGAGAATTGACTTGCTTGAATATGTATGTTTCATGAAAAATTGATTAAAAAAATTCTTGTCTAATTACCTCTCAAATACAGTCATGGCATAAAAAAATATCATTGTTGACTTAAACAAAGGTGAAAAACTGAATGGTAATAATTACAACATCTTTACTTATAAAATACGGTATGTACTGGAAGAGAAAATTGCGATTGAAGGTATAATTCATGTTTTAAATCAACCACAATAGGGAAACACTACACAGTATATAAGAAACTTTAAAGCTTGAAAAAAGGCAAATTTCACTGCACGTGGAATAATAGTTAGTTTTGTGGTTGATGACCTCATACATAAATGTGAGGAATTCCCTACTTCTCATCCTATGTGGGCACATCTCAGAGGAATGTATGGGAGCACGTATGTAACCCCTCGTTGACAGTTGACTAGCAAATTTGACACTTACCAGAAGCATCATGACCAAAATGTCAAATAACACCTTAGGGTGATGTTAAACATGATAGCTCAACTCAAGAGTGTTGGCCATGTTCTTTCAGATGAGAAACAAGTTCAGATAGTGATTTGGTCTCTTACCAATAATTGGGAACATTTAAAAGTTAACTTGACCCATAATGATAGCATAAAAACCTTTTCTTATGTTGCCCGCCATGTTGAAGTTGAAGGGGAGCGGCTTGGTGCTGCTAAATATGTTTCTAATGCCTTTGTGGTAGAGTAAAGTGGTACAAAATCTTCAGGCTTCAAGCGCAAGAAGAATTGAAAAATAAATGAGAAAGACAAAGAGACTGTAGAAGGACCTTCAAATATAAACGAGAAGCCTAATGCTAAGAAAGGAAAATGGTTCTTCAAAAAGAGAGACAAGAGTAAGATGAAGTCCTATAATTTTTAAGTGCTAGGACACTTTACTCGTGAATGTACTGAGCCGAAAAAGGTACCATTTCCAAATGCATCTCTTAGTGCTACATATGTTCCCAACACTTTCTTATTAACTGAATGTTATCCTATGTGGATTGTAGACTCAAGATCCACCGACCCATCTGAGTCGAGATCAAGAAGCGTGTGAAGTTTCATCTAAATCAAGGTCGATCTACATGGGAAATAAAGCGAAACTAGAAGTCGAAGAAATAGGCACTTTCAAAGTGGACTTGCATGGTGGCCATTCCTTTATGTTACATGACGTCATGTATGGTCCAGAGATTCGACGAAACACAGTTTCTTTGTCTGTTCTTTTAGACATTGGTCTTGATTTATTTTTTAGTCGTAATGGTGTTAGAGTAACTCTAGATAATGTTTTATATGGTTTTCGACTTATCTATCACCATTTTAACATTTTAGATTTTAACCCTTCAGCTTATGACTATTAAGTTGACCGTTGTGTAATGTCATGTTACTAAAGTAACAATGATATTGATGTTATTATATGTCATGCAAGATTAGGTCACATAGGGCAAGATCGAATGAATAAGTTAGCAAAAGAAAGTCATTTAGGTTCTTTAACAAAAATTGACATGTCAACTTATGAAAATTGTCTTGCTTAGAAAGATTACGCGTAAACCATTTGGGAAGGCTAAGAGAGCTGAGTTCCCAATTCAATTAATTCATCAGGATACTTCTGGTCCAATGAATGTGAGGGAAAGGTCTGGTGCTACATACCTCATTACATTTATTGATGAGATCACGCATTTCGGTCATGTCTATTTGGTTTCTCATAAATCTGAAGCACTTGAGTTCTTTAAAAGATATTTGGATGAAGTTGAAAATTAAATATATAAAAGAATAAAGGCTTTAAGAACCGATCAAGGATTTGAATATTTGTCAAAACAGTTTGAAGAATTATGTATTGAAAAGGCTATTATCAGACATTAAACTACTCCTTACACACCACAACAAAATGGTGTAGCTGAAAGAAGGAATAAAGCATTATTGGACATGATAAGACCAATGATGACACAAACAAATTTGCTTATCTCTTTCTGGGGAGATGAATATTGACTGCGGTCTACATATTAAACAAAGTGGCTTCTAAATCAGTGTCTTCCACTCCTTATCAACTTTGAACTGGTCATAAAACAAACCCGAATAATCTACGATCGTGGGCTTATTCAACATATAATAAAGATTGATTTGGTGAGTTTGGTAAACTAAGTCCAAAAAAAAAAAAAGTATCTTTATCAGATACTCTGAAGGCTCCAAAGGGTATTTGTTGATCGATGAACTTGATGATGAAAATATTACTGAAATTGTATCACGAGAAGTTTGATTTTTGGAAAATGATTTTCCCAAAAAAGGTGAAAATAGATGAAGTTGAGCTTCTCTAAGAAATGTTGAATTTAGAAGATGAGGTAATGTTGTGAGACATACTTAATAATTCAAAGGATCAAGAAATGATTCCTGGTCCAAGTGAAATTTATGAATCCCAAAATCCTATAGAGGAATCTAAACTTCAAATACGTAAGAGTAGAAGAAAAGGTGTACCAAAACGATCTTACGAGATTAAGGATTATGTTTTATTGGTATCTCCTACAGAATTGGATAATCCTAATTTTGTAATTGAGGCCTTATCGAACCCTAAAAGGGTTGAATGGTTAAAAACGATTAAAGAAGAATTATTGTCCATGAAAACCAACAAAATATGGGATCTAATTGACCTTCCTAAGGAACATAAAGCTATTGGGGACAAATGGATTCTCAAAGTTAAAAAAAAATCAGATGGGTAAGTAGAAAGGCACAAAGCGTGATTGGTGGCAAATGATTTTACTCAAGAAGTTGGAATAGACTATGATGAAACCTTTTCACCGGTTGTGAAGTTTACCTCCATTAGTTTACTTTTAGCAATTTTTGCACGTTTAGATCTAGAATTACCCCAAATGAATGTGAGGACCGTTTTTCTCAATAAAGAATTAAATGAGGAAATCTACATGGAAAAACCACTAGGTTTTGTTCTTAAAGGCCAAGAAAAGAAAGTTTGTAAATTGAAAAGATCAATTTATGGCCTAAAGAAATCTTCAAGGCATTGGTACTTGAGATTTCATAAGGAGGTGTTGTCATTCTATTTCACCATGATCAATGAAAATCATTGCATCTATGTGAAAAAGTCCAATGAGAATTTCGTAATTCTTTCTCTTTACGTAGATGATATTTTATTAGCTTGAAATAATTTGGAGTATGTGAAAATTGTCAAGTCATGGCTTTCAAAATCATTTGATAAGAAAGATATGGGTGAAGCAGACTATATATCGGGTATTAAGATCCAAAGAGATCGTTCCATTTTTTTGAGCTTATCTCAAGAAATTTATATAAAGAAAATATTGGAACGTTTTCGAATGAATAGTTGCAAATCCATGGATACTCATGTATCAAGGGGTGAAACTTTAGGCCTTGAAATATGTCCAAAGATTGGAAAAGAAAAAGAAGAAATCTCTCGAGTTCCTTATTCTAGTGTTGTGAGGAGTTTGATGTATGCTATGATGTGTACTCTCCCAGACATTTATTATGTCGTGAGTCTGGTTAGCAAGTATCAATCCAATCTTGGAGAGATCATTGGAAGCAATAAAGATAATTTTTTGATACCTGAAGGGAAATCTGGGTCATACACTATGTTATAGTGGATCTCATTTATTCACAAGAGGTTATACAGATGTTGATTAGGCTGGTAACTAGATTGATAGAAATCAACATCCAGTTATGCTTTATTACTAAATGGTGGTACTATTTCATGGAAAAGTAAGAAGCACACTTGCAGAGCTATTTCTATCATGGAATCATAATTAGTGGCTTGTGCGTCTACAATACAAGAAGCTATTTGGTTAAACAGATTCTTTGAGCATTAGTGTATTGCGAAGAATTCTAAGGGTTCCATGATTCTATATTGTGATAGTGAAGCGGCTATCGCATACACAAATGATCCTAAGTATCACGGTAAGACCAAACATATTGACATCAAGTATAACTTTGTGATAGACATAGTGGCAAGTGGAGAACTAACTTTGGAATACCTTCCTACATGTGAAATGATAGTTGATCCTTTCACGAAGGCCAGCTCTAGAGACTTGTTTGAAAAACATGTTAAGGCTCTAGGTTTACGTAGGATTTGATGATATTTCTATATTATAAATTAACTTGATTGTTATAATATTCTCTTATATATAATACTATTGGATTTATATTCAAATATAATATTCATATTATATTTTATAAGAAATAAGGTGTGTTGAACAAGTCGCGAGATTGGCTCTCTCACCTGAGCAATTGGTTCTTACGTCGAGGAATGTGAAGAGATGAGTTTCACCACCATATTATGACTTGTTTTATGAGCCAAAAAAGAGTTTCTCTAAAAAAATAAGTTTAAGGATTACTAAAAAGAGAAACTAGGGTTAAACAATTGAAGGTGTTTATACCATTGTCTGTACGATGTTAGATACTCGAAAGAATGATACACATACACTAGTATATGGTTAGAACATCATAGCACATATTTTATACCATGTGTGTCAAGTGATCAATGGGTCAATGAAAGAATGGTCCATGCTTCTTCATTATTTGAGACCCCAAAAAGTCAAAATGACTTCCCAATAAAATACCCTTGTTGTTTCTTTAAGTTTCAATTAATGTTGCTACTTTAGCATGCTAATAATAGTCATGAATGGTTCAGCAATGCAGTGCACATCTAGGAAAGCAGTTGAGTTGGAACATATATATTTGAGTAGAAAGGAAAGACCATTAATTGAATAAAAACGTGTATACACAAGCCGACTATTGCATTAACCATATTGGTTTTGAGTGTAATTGTGTGGATAAAGTTAAACATGAACTCAAGTTAAATCTATAAGAGGATGAGGGATCAAATAAGGTACTACTAAAGTAGTGAATGAAGTCTGGGGTATTGTTACTAATCGTGTCCCTGAAATTGTAGTGAATTCTTTCCACATGTTATTGGATTCCTATGTAGGGCTTGTAAAACCTTAAAGGTAAGCTCTTGGTGCTCACAAATCACATAAACTATTTGTTGTTTGAATTGTGTGTATAGTTGATGTCATATTGATTTGGGTCTAGTACACAATATGTGAAGTGGTAGATCTAGGTTTTTTTGGTGGGTCGTGGGTGGCCCATGTCGACCGACCCGACCTAATCCAATCTTACCTGACCCGGACCGTTATATTTAATGGATAAGATCAAGTTTTTAAAATAAGGGGGAACAGTTAGGAAATTGAAACTGTTCCAACTTCTCCTAATTAAAATGGACCTTATTCTTTTATTAATGATTGACACAAAACGTGAGAACGTTGAAAACAAACAGAAAAACAGAGAAAACCAAAAGTGATCTTTCTACCAATATTCAATTGACACAATCTCTGATAATTAGTTTGTGAACGTGAACGATCTATGTTTCCTTGTGATTAAAAAAACGATTTGGAGAAATTCATTTTGACAGCAAAATAAACAACAACTATTTCTACTGCAAGTTATGAGGTACACATCTTGTTGTTGCTTTGCTTTGTATATATCACATACAGTTTAGTTCTATTGGGAGATTCTCTAATAGACAACCATCACTATGAGTTAATGATGATACAACGTCTTTCCAAGGCTGCAAGAACTGTCCTATATCGTGTCGGGATATAGAACCTCTCAACTAAGTGGATCCACTAAGCAATAAAGATTCATCTTAAAAGTATGATCATGTACCCATGTTGGCAAGATATGTTACTGGGGTTATGTGTTTTCTGAACTCTCCCCCATATCGGTGCTCAATACTACTCCCAATAATTTATACTCTTACTCAAATGTATAAGACATACGCTTTCTATGGTTTGAGATAATTGTTCAAACTCTCTTTTTAAAAGTGGTAACTCCTCTGAAACTCATTGCTCATATAGAAAACAAAGGTTTCTCTTTGCTCAATGTAAAAATACATACTCTAGGTTAACATAATTACTCAAAGAGGCCTCTTTAAGAGGTAACTCTTTTGTACTCAATCTTTCTGAGAACTCTTTTAATGTTTCTATAAAAAAGTATTCTCTTTCTCCATGTAAAAATGAACCATTTGGTATATACATAGTACCATTGTACTCTTTCTCAAACTCCGTTTACTACCTCAAAAACTCAGTTTAAAACACAAATGTTGTCTTAAAAAGATTCTCAAGATTTATAACTTAAAATAGGGTTCATGTTGATATATAGACATGAGCGAATCAACTCAAAGATCTCAATAACAATATAGAAAGCTCAAAACTCAGAACTCAGAACTCAGAACTCAAGAATTCAAGAACTCAGAACTCAAGAAACACTCATCTTAAAAAAACTAAATTCATAGGGTTCATGCTTAAATATAGACATGAACGAATCAACTTTATAATGCATCTCTATTGTTGCTTTTATATTAAACTGAGTTATTTCTGAGTTTGAGTACCTTTGAGTATTCTGGAGTATCCTTGAGTTGAGATGAGGTGAGTATGTTTCTTCAGTTCAAGTTCAAGCTTTTGTAATATTTTAGATATTCCCTTGCATGCTCATATATTCAATGTACTGACGCCATTTGGCCTTCATCTTTCATGATGCAGATACAGGAAATCAGGGTCATCCATAGGTTACCCCGTTGATACCACTTGTAGTCCCACAGTTGTTTGGTGAGCCTCCTTGCTTCTAGAGGATCCCTCATTTATTTCTATTATTTCAGTTTTGTTAGGATGATTGGGGGTCTTGTCCCGACATCCCTCATAGTATTAGAGGCTTCATAGACAGTAATAGTTGAGAAGTGTAATTCAGTTTCTATTGTTAATGTTCTAGACTTGAGTTGCTTCTTTTGGCCAGTTGAATGATTTTTTATACATTCTGAGTTAAGTATTTGAGACTTTTAAGTTCATCTAATTTTGAGTAAGTCTTTCGCTATGAGTTGAGCCTGACCATAGGTTTGCTTAGGGCTAGCAATGGTTCTCAAGTACCAGTTGTGTCCAGAGTGTAGGCTCGGGGCCTGACAAACTTGGTATCAAAGCACAAAGTTCAAGAGTCTTAAGGTGTCTATGAAGCCATTGTGTACAGTCCTATTTATCGGTGTGAAGCTCGCCACATCTATATTAAGGAGGCTATAACATTTAGGAACTATCTCACTTCTTTCATACTCTGTTCGTGCGATAGAGTTCATCTCTATAAAAGTTTCATTCTAATTCGTGCTTGTGCGTATCTTTCAGATCATGCCTCCAGAAAGAGTTTTTCGAGATCATCCTGCTAGGAGATATGCTGATCCTCAGGATCAAGGGTCCCAAAAGCAACAGAAGTGCAACCCCAATGAGAGGTCACCAATGTTGAGTTCTGGGATGCTATCCGGATGTTAAGTCTGGTTGTGACCAACCAAGCTGGGAAACAAAGAGGGAATTGACAAGATGCGGCTGATACATCTAGGATCCGTGAATTCTGGAGGATCCGTGAATTCTTGAGAATGAATCCTCCAGAATTCACCGGTTCGGGTGTCATTGAGGATCCAGAAAACTATATGGAGGAGTTGTAGAAATTATTTGAGGTAATGCATGTTGCAGATGCTGAGCGTGTGGAACTAGATACATACCAACTTAAGGGTGTTGCTAGAGTCTGGTACAATCAATGGTAGAAAAGTAGAGCCGAGGGTGCACCAATTGTGAGCTGAGCTGTGTTTGAAGAGGCCTTCATGGGGTGTTTCTTTCCCTATGAGCTGAGAGAGGCAAAGATAAGAGAATTCCTCACTCTTAAGAAGAAATCCATGACTATGCATGAGCACAACCTCAAGTTCATTCAATTGTCCTGTTATGCTTGATGAGTCTGAGATTTGGACTCATGTAGTGCTTTATTTATAATAATTTATTGTCCTTAAATGTTTATTTTGTGTCAATAACTGATGTAGAACTCCTGATTTTCAAATATATGGATTGAGGAACAAAGCTAGGACAAAAATGGGCAATAGAGCTAACACGAGCGAAAAAGAGAAAGGAAAAAAAAGCTTGATGATTGTAGATGCCACTCGACGGCTCGCCAAGTTTCCACTCTACCACCTAAAGTTATAGAACGGTGAGGCTGGATGAGGGGTAGTTTTAATGAGCAGCAGTTCAACTCGGTGTGACGCCGATCGCATCAGCGATAGAAGATTAGGTCGCCAAAAGTATCGATAGAGATCAAGATAAGTGCGTATGGGCGAGTTGAAAGGAAAAAGGGCGCATCGTGGAATCACTTGGCGACCCCGATCTGGCTCGCCTAATAATACAGTGGTTGGACCTAGAAGAGGTGAAAAATGAACGTGAGATGAAGAAAAATCGGCGAGTCATCGAACGGTCGGCGAAGCCCGACTTACCTTGCCGATTGATCCCAAATAGTCACACATCAGACTTGCATAAATTGATTTTTTCAAGAGAGTGAAGGCATTCAAAAATGTGAGGAATAAAAGATTGAGAACAAAAACACCACCATTGTGGATTTCAAGTGATTTTAGCAACGTCTTTCATTGAGATTTTGTAATAAAGAAGATTTTAGTTGATTTTAACTTTCGACTTTCATTTACCTAGCTATGGAAAATATGGAAGGTGTTGATTTTCATCTTTTCTCCATGATTGGCTAAAACCCTAACTTTGGGGGTTTGACAATCTTACCAATTGTTGCATTCTACTAAATAGGTGTTATCAATTAGCGATTGGTGGTGTTAATCTGAAGAAGGTCTAAATTATTATGGTGGTTTAACTTCATTATTGTATCTTTGGTGTGATATATTTCAGAGTTTTGTGCTTGCTCGAGAGAGAATTATGGAACCAACCTAGTAATTTGGCATTCTTGGTAGTGGGTCTTGACAGTTTCAGCTTGAGAAAGTGAAACTCAAGACCCAACCTTTGTATCTAGCTCGAAATAGTGGATTTTAGGAGAAAGTGGGCTGGTTAGCTCATGGATAGCGTTGAGGTTCGAGAGAACTCAACAGAAATAAAGCAATTGTTTGAGAGAAAGTTGTTTTACTTATAGTCCATTTTACCCGTGATGAATTAGCATTATCAGTAATGATGTACACCCATTAAGTTGAATTCGATAATTGGTTAGTCACTCCCCCAAGTGTGTTCTAATTATCTGATAGTTTTTTGTTAATATTTTGAAGTGTGTTGGTAACGACATCCTGAAAATTTGATTATTAAACTCTAATGTGTGTGCTGCTCAGCTGCAAAGGTCATCGTCTTACTTTGGTATTTGAATTCAAAGAAAGCTACTCTCTGTGGGATCGACCCCAACTCAGTTGGTTGGGTTATATACTGACTAACGATCGTTGACAGTTAGAATTGGATGAAGTGTACTTGAAACGTTAATCAAAATAGCGCCGCTGCTAGGGTGTAGCGTTATTTAGAGTTCTTTGATTGAAGATTTGACTTTTGAATTTGTTGGGTGTAGTTGAATTGGCTTAGGCTGCATTGTGTAGTGTCGGTTGGACTACATAGAAGTAAAACTAACTGAGGAAGAGGTGAATGGTAGTCAAGTAGGTCATCGCCACGATATTGATGATATCAATAATGTTTACAATCCATCTCAATCAGGTGAAATGGGTGCAATTTGCATACCACAAGCTGATGGGAATGCAATATTTAAGGTCACTAGCACGACTCTTCATCTCCTCCAAATGAGGGGACTCTATGGAGGGCTAGATCACGAAGATCCGCATGAGCATGTAAGAAATTTTATAGAGGTGTGCAGCCCATTTTCATTCAAGAATGTGTCACAAGAGTCAATCCAGCTTCGGTTATTTCCACTATCTTTAACGGGGGAGGCTAGCAAGTGGTTGGCCGAGTTACCGAACAATTCCATCACATCATGGGAGGAGATGATTATAGCATTCAATGCAAGATTCTTTCCCCCATCAAGGATGATGAAACTTAGAGACGACATTCAAGGTTTCAAGCGATGGGAGGGTGAACCCATCCATGAAAGTGGGTGAGGTTTAAGAACTCTTACTTAAATGCCCAACTCATGGGCTACCAAACGATTTGCTACTCCAATATTTTTACCGGAGTCTTGATTCCATTAATAAAGGAGTGGCTAATCAATTGGTACAAGAAGGAATAATGTTGCAATCATTTGAGGTTGCTTCATTTCTTCTTGATGACATGATGAAACTAAATCAAGCTTGGTACACTCAAGAGGATCAAGTCTCTCCTTTTTGTTTTAGAATGACACAAGAGCAAATTGATAAGGAAAGAGAAAGGGATGAAAACATCAAGAAGATGTTGACCCAAATGGAGCTATTACAAATGCATATGATGGAGAATGCAGAAAAGCCCGAGGGGACAAGTGGACTGTTTAGCATTGAGGAGGGTTCTTCCTCTGGTTATTCAAAATCGGGAGAGAATCAAGGTTGGAACTCGAAGAGATACGAGGAGGGTTTCCACCCATGCTATTTACAGTGAGGTGGAAATCAAGGTTGGAAATATCACAAGGGAGAAGAGCAAAGAAGATACTATCAAGATTGGGCTGATCAAAGTGATTATTGGAAAATAGAGGATGACCATGAAGAGGACCACACTTACTCAAATGAGAGCCCAAAGTTGAAAGGGAGTGCAAGTAGTCCCCGGGTGAATGATTTGTTGTCACGCATCCTTGATAAAGTTGAAGGTTTGGATGATTTGTTGAAAGGGATGAAAGATGATTTTTCGTCATTGAACAATAAAGTGAACTCTCATGTAGATGCAATCAAGATAGTTGAAGGTCAGTTGAGTTTACTTTCAGCACAATTGAAACCAAAAATAACAAGGGAAGATGATGATAGAGGGCTGGCTGTGGTTACTCGTAGTGGAAAGGTAGCAATAGGTGATGTGCCAGGCAATGAAGAAGCTCAAACGCATGAGGAAGACAAAGGTGTGGATGAAGAAGAGACACCTATCCATCAAAGCATTGCCAAAGAACCACAAAACGTTGTGGAGAAATACAATACAATCCCAAAAGTGATGCAGCCTTTACCCAAAATATCTCCTCCATTTCCCCAACGTCTCAAGAAGAAGAATGAGGATGAGAAGTTCAAGATGTTTTTTTATCGGTGTTCAAGACATTATCAATTAATCTCCCTCTATTGGAAGCATTGTTGGAAATGTCGGGTTATGCCAAATTTATGAATGAATTAGTCATAAAGAAAATGAGCTTGGATTTTGAGACAATCGAAGTTTCTCATAGTTGTAGTACAATTATGACTAAGGAGCTGATAAAAAAGAGAGAAGATCCCGGTGCGTTCACCATCCCTTGCACCATTGGCATGCTCTAATTTGCTAAAGCCTTATTCGATTTGGTAGCAAGCATCAACCTAATGCCATATGCGATCTATAAACAACTTGGGTTGGGTGAACCGGAAGCCACGACAATGAGACTCTTGATGGCGGACCGATCAATTAAACATTCTGTGGGGATACTATATGACATCTTGGTAAAGGTTGACTGATTCATTTTCCCGGCTGATATTTTCATTCTCGATTGTGAAATAGATGCTGAAATTCCCATCATTTTGGGAAGACCATTCTTGGCGACCGGGAGAGCATTGGTGGATGTTGAAAGCGGAGAACTGAAGTTTCGGCTGAAACAAGATGAAGTAACCTTTAATTTTTGTAAGTCAATGAAACACCCAAGTGGTATTCACGTGGTTTCCACTATTGATGTTATTGCTGAGGCGGTGGCTAGTGTGAGCCATTGGATGTGTATGAGTTAACCACTTGAAGTTGTGCTTGCTAACTATGATGAATCCGAAATTCAAGGCTATGAAAAGGTAGTAGCTACTCTTTCAGGTTTGGGGGAGGGGGGTATTCAAAGACTCCATTGAAGTTGGACATTGATCTACAAAATCGAGAAAGTCCTCCCTGCTAAACCATCAACAGAAGAACCACCAAATCTGGAGTTGAAAGTACTTCCCTCCCATCTCCGATATTCTTTCTTGGGGAAAAAAAACACCTTACCGGTGATCATTGCAACTGAACTGCTTGAATGGCAGGTGAAATTGCTCCTTGAGGTGTTGAGAAGACATATCAAAGTTATAGGTTGGACTATCGCTGACATAGAAAGAATTCCTCCGGGCATTTGCACTCACAAAATTCATCTTGATAGTGATTGTAAGCCAAGTGTTGAACATCAACGGATATTAAACCCACCGATGCAAGAGGTGGTGAAAAAGGAGATAATAAAGTGGTTGGACGCAGGTGTGATCTACCCTATTGTGGATAGCAAATGGGTAAATTCGGTACAATGTGTACCAAAAAAGAGAGGTATCACAGTAGTCCCAAATGAAAAGGGAGAGCTTGTATCTATGAGACCGATGACCAGATAGAGAGTATGCATGGATTACCGAAAGTTAAATTCGTGGACTGAAAATGATCACTTTCCCATGCCTTTCATGGATCAAATGCTTGATCGACTCTAAGAGAGAGATTGATATTGATTTTTGGATGGGTATTCCGGTTATAACCAAATCTCCATTGCTCCGAAAGACCAAGAAAAAACTACCTTCACCGGCCCATACGAAACTTTTTCTTTCAAACGGATGTCATTCGGGTTATGTAATGCTCCGACAACATTTCAACGTTGCAGGTAATCTATTTTTGCTAACATGGTGGAGGATTCAATGGAGGTATTCATGGATGACTTCTTGGTTGTGGGTGACATTTTTGAAGCATGTTTAGCACACTTAGGACATGTTCTCCAAAGATGTGTGGAGACAAATTTGGTCTTAAATTGGGAAAAATGCCACTTAATGGTTAAGGAAGGCATAGTTCTTGGTCACAAAGTGTCACAAAAGGGGCTGGAGGTTGATAAAGTGAAGATTGAAGTAATTGAGAAGTTACCACCACCAATTTTGGTGAAGGGTGTTCGTAGTTTCTTGGGACATGCCGGTTTATACCGGAGGTTCATCAAAGATTGCACATCCTCACTCTTGGAGAAGGGGGTGAAATTCCACTGTGAAGATGCTTGCATGGTGGCTTTCAAGTGCTTGAAAGAAAATTTGGTCTCCACCCGGTTATCATTAGTCCAGATTGGTGGGAATCCTTCGAAGTAATGTGTGATGCAAGCGGCACGACATTAGGTGTTGTTTTGGGGCAAAAACGCAACAAACTATTTCATCCCATTTACTATGCAAGCAAAACTCTAAATAGTGCTCAACACAACTATACAGTTATAGAACAAGAGTTACTTGCGGTTGTTTATTCGTTTGAAAAGTTTCGGGCATACTTGCTAGGTACTAATGTGGTTGTTCACACTGATCATGCTGCAATGCATTATCTGATGGCAAAGAAGGATGCCAAACCAAGATTGATAAGGTGGGTGCTACTATTGCAATAATTCGACTTTGAAGTTAAAGATAGGAGAGGTTTTGAAAATCAGGTGGCTGACCACTTATTAAGATTGGAAGGCAAGGAAAATGATGAGCTGGAGATCGACTGTCACGACCCGAGAGCATCCCCTAGTCGTAACACGGCGTATTCGACCTCAAAGAGGTCTTATACGATCCTTTAGCATATCATGAACATTAAAGCATACAAAAATAATGGAAAATTTAAAACTTTTCTTTATAATCAAAGCCTTTATAAAATAAGAGTATCTATGACACTATGTCTCAAACCATCCTTAACATCAGACTTTAAATCTCCTTTTAATACAACTTAGGGACACGACCCTTACATAATCTAAAAATATAAAGTAAAGATATAAGTGATCAAGGTGGGTTTGTCCTCGAAACTATGAGGACTCCCCAAGTCTTTATCTTCCAAGCTCCTTAGAAACCTATCTTCCAAGTATAGTACACCACATTTCCAAATCCTACACTTTGTAGAAAAGGTAGAAGAAGGGGTTAGCACGAAAACGTACTAAGTATTGAATCCATGCATAAAAACCATTAAAACATGCTAAAAAAGGACATTTAGTTGAAACCATGATTTATGCACTTTTGCACGTCATTCTTTAAAAGAGTTGGAGAACATAAGTCATAAACATCTCACAAATAGTTCATCAAATACAAGGATAACCACATCACCAAGGCATAATCTTAAAACATAGTCACAATGCACATAACAAGATCACAACATCATAATAGAGCAACCACATGAGTAACCTTAAGCTTCTACTTGTGCAATGCATAGCTAGGGTCCATAGTCCTACCTACACTAAGTATCACCTTTAGGTCACCTTTATCATAAGTTCATACTAACACATAAGCAACCCAACATCATATTAGTGAAATGCAAAGGTAAAGTCTCATAACCCTACCAAATGCTAAGTATTATATTTAGATTCCCAATATCATGCATATCTTACATTTGATTCCTTCATAGCCAACTTACATAAGAAGGAGACAGTCATAAACACTAGCTCATATTAAGGAAAGCCAACCATAAAGCTAATTCAATGAAAACATGCATTATTCATAATCCTCATAATAAGAATGGAACTAAACCATGACTACTTTAGGAGTATACTTGTGCCATGTAGGAGTGGCATCCCATAATACCCCTCATACTAAGTAAATATCCTAGAAGAATCATTAGTCATAATTCATGCAACATATTCATATCATGCATCTTAGTCATATTTCATATAATTCATTTCATAAGTAAAGAGACATTCATAATCATAATTCATAAGTCTTTATTACACAAGAGAACCTAATCCTAACCTTTCTTAATGGGTGAAGTTCCATACCCCCACTCATACTAAGTAGTACCTCTTAAGAAGTCATGATTAGAGTCCATTATCTTATTAAAGCCCATTTGTTTTAACCTTCGGGAGATTTTTCCATAACCAACATAGACCATGTAAGATACATGGAATCCGGTGTTCTACTCCCCACACCAAAAAGAGAGTGTCCTACTTGCCAAGGTAGGACCTAACATAATATAATCTAGGTGGATCAACTAGATAAAACCTATGTTGGCACATAGTTGGGAGATATGGAGATTGCTACTAGAAACCCGAACTTGCTAACGTGGAAGGTTTCCATCTCATGAGACATCATAGTGGGAACCTACCTTCCTTTGTGAAGGAACCCATATCACTTTCATATCCACTCGGTGCTAAGTACAATTCCCTTTTTAAAGTTTCTTTAAGTCTTTACTTAAGCATTAGTTCATAAAGAATACCTTAGGGACTAAAGCCCTCATATATCATAAAGCTCAAGGGTTTCTAAGATGAGAATAGCCTTTCATCATAGAACCATCAACATGTGAGAATGTATCTTTCACATCATAGTCATATAGTATATATGAGA
>JAJOOH010001705.1:0-22963 GCA_029582605.1 Solanum gracilifrons | reverse complement strand
CGCGTCTCGGGGGTAGCTTGGGGCGTGACAAGTCCCATTCATCACCACAACTTCTTCTTCATTGGAATCCTTTAAACGAACTCATAATCACGCAAGTTTATGCACATCTTTAGCTAACTTTTTCTTATCTTTCTCAAAGTGAGAAGTACTACCCATAGACAACCTGCTCAATGCATCAGCAACAACATTAGCCTTACCTGGGTGAGAGAGACTACTCATGTCATAATTCTTGAGTAACTCCAACCACCTCTTATGTCTGAGATTAAGCTCTTTCTGATTAAACACATACTGAAGGCCATATGAACACCATACAGATAGTGATGTCATATTTTCAAAGAAAATACTATAGCAACCAACTTTAGATCATGGGTGGGGTAATTCTTCTCGTGAACATTAATCTTTCTTGAGGCATAAGCCGTAACTTTGCCATTCTGCATCAACACACAACCCAAACCAACTCTGGACGCATCACAATTCACAAAACCAACCTTGCGTACCCTTTGGTAAGGTCAATACTGGGGCAGTAGTCAACCGCTTTTTCAATTCCTTAAAGCTATTCTCACAAGCTTCAAGCCATTGAAACTTAATTGTTTTCTGAGTCAACTTGGTCAAAGGGGACGAAATTGATGAGAACCCCTCGACAAACCTTCTATAATATCCAGCCAAACCCAAGAAACTCCTAATATCTGTTGGAGATATGGGTCTAGGCCAATTCTGCATTGCCTGTATTTTCTTAGTATCAACTATAATTCCATCACCGAAAATAATATGGCCTAAGAATGCCACAAACTCAAGCCAAAATTCACACTTAGAAAACTTAGCATATAACTCCTTATCCTTGAGAGTTTGTAGGACTATTCTGAGATGACTAGCATGACCTCCTCACTCCTCGAATAGATTCGAATGTCATCAATGAATATGATAACAAACATATCTAAATTAGGCTTGAATACTCTGTTAATAAGGTCCATGAATATTGCAGGAGCATTAGTCAAACCAAAGGACATAGCTAGGAACTCATAATGACCATAGCGGGTCCTGAAAGTTGTCTTAGGGATATAACTTTCTCTTACTCTCAACTGATGATAGCTAGATCTGAGGTCTATCTTAGAAAAATAAGTTGCACCCTGAAGTTGATCGAAGAGATCATCAATTCTCGAAAGAGGATAATTATTCTTGATAGTAACCTTGTTCAACTGATGGTTATCTATACACATTCTAAGAGAACCATGTTTCTTCCTCACAAATAAGACCGGAGTGCCCCAAGGTAAGACACTTGGTCGAATAAAACCCTTCTCAAGGAGATCTTTCAACTCTGTTGGTGCCATCCTATATGGTGGAATAGATATAAGATGAGTATTAGGAAGAATATCTATACCAAAGTCTATTTCTTCTCAAGAGGGACTCCGGGTAGATCATCAGGAAAGTCTTCTGGAAAATCTTTTACTACTAGAACTGACTGAATAGAAGGTGTCTCAACACTAGAGTCATTAACTCGGACTAAGTGATAGACACACCCTTTGGAAACTAACTTTCTCACCTTAAGGTACGAAATAAAATGACCCTTAGGCACTGCTGAACTACTCTTCCACTCTAACTAGCTCGTTAGGAAAGTGGAACTTAACAACTCGAGTTCTACAATCTACTAAGGCATAACAGGCATGAAGCTAGTCCATACCTAGAATGACATCAAAATCTACCATGTATAACTCAACTAAATCAGCCATGGTGCTCTTGTGATTGACAAAAATGGTACAATCACGATAGACTCTCTCAGCTAGAATAGACTCACCAACATGTGTAGAAATACTGAAGGGTTCAAGAAGATTCTCAGGAAGAACATCAAAATTTATCGCAACATAAGGATTAACAAAACATAGACTCGCTCCTGGATCTAGCAAAGCATAAACATCAAAATTAAAGACTTGGATTATATCAGTGACAACATCTGGTGAATCCTCTTGCTCTTGGCGAGTAGTGACAGTGTACAAACGGTTTCCTCCTCTGCCCACCCCTGAAGTAGTAGCTCTTTTAGATGTGACTCTTTTTGGTGGAGCAACTGAAGAATATTGGGCTCTATTCCCCATTACCATTACCTTGTCTGTTCGTAGGACACTCTTTCATAAAATGACCATTCTAACCACACTTGAAGCAACTAGTGGAGCTATCACGACACACCCCTAAGTGGGTCCTACCACACTTAGCACATGCAGGAGTCCCATTACCTCCTCGTGCCACACTACCTTGAGACTGCGCAGTTCTAGCTCTGAAATTTTATGAATTCTGATTGTGGAATTCACCTATGCTTCTTGGTGCTGGTGCACTAGCAGATGATGGAGTAGGTCCCTTTTGTTTATCTTGGAAAGATGATCGGTTTGCATTGCCCTTCTGCTGTCCGAACTCATTTCTTATTTTAGCTCTCTTGTTTTGAAACTCTTCCGTATATCTCAGCTTCTCTTCCTCAACCTGTTGCACATGGATCATCAACCTTGTTATGTCTATATCTTCTATTAGCATAGTTGCCTTGCCTTCCTTACTTGACAAACGAGACAACCCAGCAACGAACAAACTCATCCTGCCTTTAATTTCAGCAACCATCTCCGGAGCATAGCGGGAAAGTTGGGTGAACTTTAGACTGTACTCATGAACGCTCATAGATTCCTACTTAAGAGTAAGGAATTCTCATACCTTTTCTTCTCTCAGTTCATAGGGAAAGAAATGCCCTAAGAAGGCCTTCTCAAACATAGCCCAACTCACAAGCGGTGCACCTTCAACCCTATTCTTTTTCCATTGATCAAACTAGATTTTAGCGACACCTTTCATTTGGTATTCAGCTAGTTCTACCCTCTCAGCATCAACAATGTGCATAATCTCAAAAATCTTCTGAATCTTTTCAACAAAGTTTTCTAGATCCTCAGTGACACTTGAACCAGTGAAGCTTGGAGGATTCATCATTAAAAATTCATATATCCTAGAAGTATCAACCACTTCCTGTTGATTCTCTCTCTATCAAACTTGATTGGTCACAACTTGACTCAATATCCGGATAGCTTCTCGGAACTCAACATTGGTGACCTCTCCTTGGTGTTTCGCTTCAGGTTCATTAGGTACCCCTTGTTCCTGTGGTTCAACATTTCGCCTAGCGGGACGACCTCTGACAGCTATTCGTAGAGGCATGATCTAAAAGACACGCAAGAACGAAATAGAAGAGATTTTTTAGAGATATACTCTATCGCACAAAATGAGTATGAAAGAAGTGAGATAGTTCCTTAGTCTTACAACCTCCTAATTATAGATGTGGCGAGCTTCACACCGATAACTAGGACTCTACGGACACGACTTCATAGACTTCCTAGGACTCTTGAACTCTTGGCTCTGATACCAAGTTTGTCACACCCCGAGCCTACATCGTGGGCGGGACTGGCGCTCGAGAACCATTTCTTGCACCAAGAAAACCTTGGGCCTAGCTTACTACTCAGCAGAAGACTTACTCATGATTAAAGTACTATAAAAAGTAAACTGAAAGCTCAATAGATAATCTTAGAATGTTTTAAAAATAAACATTCACTAGCCAAAATGGCAACTCAAGTCTCAACATAACTGAATGGAAAATGAAAGACTAATGAACTAACAATAACTAACTGTCTATAAAGCCTCTAAAAACTGAGATGGACATCGGAACAAGACCCACAACATCCTAAAGAACTATAATGCTGAAAACAATAAAAAAAAAGATACTTTGGAAGCAAGAAGGCTCACCAACAACTCTGAAGCTCAACTGGATCAACGATGCACTGGATGCTGATTCTGGTTACCTGTATCTGCATAATAAAAAGATGCAGGCCAACTAGCATCGGTACATTCAATGTACGAGAATATGAGTGGAATTCTAAAGTAAGACATAAGCTTGAAAGGGAAATGAAAGAACATACCTGGTCTCAACTCAACTCAACTCAACTCATTTTAATATAAAGAAGTAATATAAATGCAATATAAAGAAAAGCTTTTAAAACATGTGGATAACAACTCAGTGTATTGAAAATACAATATTAACTCAGTTTGTATGCAAAGATACCATTTAAACTTTGCTTGTATATGAAAATACAAATAACTCTATGTATATAAGAATACAAAATATCTCTGTGGGAGTTTCTCTAACCTACAACCATCACTATAAGCTATGTGATGATACATTGTCTTGCCTCACGCTGCCAGGGCCGTTCTATACCTTGTCGGGAGTATAGAACCTAACTACTAAATGGATCCACTAGTCTAAGCTAAAAAGCACTAAGGAATTATCTAAAAATATGACCCTTTTCTACCCATTTTGCTACACGGCTTATGAAGACTATGAATTATCTGAACTCAACCCCAAATCAGTGCGCAATAATTCTCCCAATATGTAACTAGCTCATATGTTTAAAAACATAACTTTTTCTGTGGTTTGAGATAATTACTCAAAACTATCCCAAGGGTTCTCTTGGAAATCTGTGTTTCCTCTCTTGCTTAAATGTGAAAACATTTACTCTTTATTCAAAAACTAGGTCAAAGGCACTTTTGGAAATCAGTGTTTCCTTTCTTGTTCAAATGTGAAAACATTTACTCTTTGGGAATACATAGTTCCCATATACTCTTTTGAAGAAAATGAACTTCATTTGTTACTCTTAACTCAACTCAAAACTCAAGTCTTAAAACAAGTTTAAAGCATTTGCAAAAGACTTTTGAAAAGACTCCAAGAACTCTATAGACTTGGCTCTTAACTTTCCTTGAATTTGAATTTATGGATTCAAGTTTATGATTCATGTTTATGAATTATCTCATGATGTTTAGACGTAACTTAAAGTGTATAAATCAGCTAGAAAACATAGGTACGATTCAAGGGAACTCGAACGGAAAGATGTGTGAATGGTTAGAGGACCTGGCGACCCTAGCGTACTGAGTGGCGCAGGGCACCATACCCAAAACTACAGAACATGGGTTGAAGCGCACTGAGTGGTGCGGAGTCCTAGAGCCAAATTAAAACTCCAGACACTGATGTGGGGTGCACTGAGTGGCGTGGCGTCCGACCCATTTTCCCAGAAATTTTTTATGAATTTTCATGTTCATTTTTTTAACCCTAATTCGTCTATATTCGATTGGTTTTTCCCCCCAAACACTTAGATTTGAATACCCAACCAAAGTATACAAGAATCTACTCAAAACAACCTTGAATCTCATGAAATTAACTCAAGAACTTCTCAAGAACTCAACAATCAAGATCCTAATAGAAATTTCAACAAAATCCATCAAGAACTCAATTTCTCTACTTCAAGAACATAAAAACGCTGAATTAAATCTTGATTGGCATGTGGGTGAACGAACCCAATGCTATGTGATCTCACATACCTCGTAGGGATTAACCCTTGGCTAAATCCGCAAGCGAAGCTCAAGAACCCAACGAGCTTTGGCTCTTTCTCCTCTTTTCTCTTTTCTCAAAGCCCTAGCATAATTTTGTAAAGAGTAAACTGAACCAAATCAGTTTAGACCCCAATTTAATCACTAAAAACGAATTAAATTAATTAGGTACTAAAAAGACCATAATACCCCTCCAAAATTCGGTTGACTTTCCTTATTCCGATAGCCTGACTTCAAACGGGAATATCTCCCTCGTACAAGCTCAAAAATTAATAAACTCGGTGGCGTTGGAAAGGAAATTCAAAGACTTTTCATTTGACATCTTATGGAACACCTAACTCATCTTGTACCGAGAGTTATGGACGGTTGAAGTTGACCAAACCTCATACTTAACATAACTTTGCCAAATTTTAGATTTTCATTCTTTCCAAAAATGGTTCTTTCTAATTCTAGCTCTTTTAAATAGCGGGGTGTTACAGTTACCACCCTTAGTCTACTTAGAGTAATCTCATTCGAGGACGAATGTTCCCAAGGGGGAGATATTATAGCACTTCGGTATTTGAAAGAGCTAAAAATAGAAGGAACTAAATTGGAAATAGCAAAATCTGAAACTTTGCAAGTTAGACATAGGTTATGAGTTTTGGATCAACTTCAAACGACCATAACTTTCCGTACAATATGAGTTAGGTGGCCCATAAGATATCGAATGAAAGGTCTTGGAATCCTCTTTCCAACGCCACCGAGTTTGCTAATTTTTGAGCTTGTATGAGGGAGATACACCCATTTGAAGTTGGGTTGTCCGGTTAAGGTAAGTTACCCGAAAATATGAGGGGTATTTTGGTCTTTTCCTTACCCAATAAGCATAAAATGTTTTTAGTAAATAATTAGGGGTCTAAACTGATTTGGTTCAGTTTTACAAATCCTAATTTACTCTAGGATTTTGAGAGAAGTTCAAGAAGAGGAGAAAGGGAAAAAAGTCAAGGTGTTCTTCAAGTTTTCTTGCGAATCAAAGATTGTTTCGCCAATGTTTTAATCCCTAAGAGGTATGTCAGTTTTCATAGTGTTGGGTTTATTCACCCACATGCCAATCATGTTATTTTCAGCGCAAATTCGTTCTTATAGTTGAAGGATTTGAGTTCTTATTGAGTTTTCTTGAAATACCTTTCATAATCTTGATTGTTGGGATTGCGATGAGTTCTTGAGATAAGTGTTAGTGTTTTGAGGGTTGTTTTGAGTAGATTATCATGTACATACATTGAGTATTCAATTCTAAGTGATTGGGAAAAAACCATTCGATTTTAGTCGAATTAAGGTCAGAAAATGAGTAGAAATATTCGTCGGAATTTTCTGGGGGAATGGTGGTGTGGCATGCCACGGGTGCGCCAGCAGGGCTGCCGTGGCACACCAGCAGTGTGCCAGAATGGGTCTCTGAACTTTAGGGGATGGCGTCCCGCGCCAGAAGTGCGCCCGGGTCGTCTGCCCCCACCCGTTTTCCATCATTTTACCCGTCTAAGTTCTCTTAATGTGTACCTTCACTTCTCATTGATTCTAACTACTCTAATTTACTTCTAAACATCTAGAAATCATTAACAATGTGAATCATAACCTTGAATTCTTAATTCAAATTCAAATTCAAATTCAAGGTAGAGCTAAGAGTCAAGTCTTGAGAGTTCTTCGAGTTATTTTAAGGAGTCTTTTTACAAATTATTTTAAACTTGTTTTAGGACTTGAGCATTGAGTTGAGGAAGAGTAAGAGTTGAGTTCATTTTCTTTAAAATGATATATGGTAAGTAAGTATTCCCAAGAGAAATGTTTTACATTTAAGAAAAGAGGAAACACCAATTTCCAAAGAGTTCATGAACAATTTTCAGTATTATCTCTTTTTAGAGAAACCTTTTGAGTAATAATCTCAATGTTGAGGAAGAGGAAACATTTTATTTAAAACATAATGAGCTAAGTATATTTTGGGAGTAGTATTGAGTACCAATATGGGGGAGAGTTCTAACAACTCACAACCCCCATAAATCATGTAGCCATCGTGGGTAGAAAAGGGTCATACTTTTTAGATGATTCCTTTATTTATTTTTAGCATAGACTAGTGGATCCACTTAGTTAATGAGTTCTATACCCCGACAAAGTATATGACAGTTCTGGCAGCGTGGGCTAGATGCTGTATCATCACATAACTCATAGTGATGGTTGTCGGTTAGAGAATCTCTTAAACAGAGTTATTTTGTATTTTTGCATAAAAACAGAGTTTATATTGTATTTTCTAATACATTGAGTTGTTATCTAATGTTTTAACGTTTTTCTTTACACTGCATTATTTCTATTGCTTTATACTAAAATGAGCTGAGTTGAGTTGAGACGAGGTAAGTGTTTCTTCAGTTCCAGTTCAAGCTTATGTCATATTTTAGATTTCCCCTCACATGCTCGTACATTTCATGTACTGACGCCATTTGAACTGTATCTTTTATGATGCAGATACAGGTAACCAGGATCATTATCCAGCGCTTCATTAATCCAGTTGAGTTCCAGAGTATTAGTGAGTCTCCTTGCTTCTGGAGGATCTCTTCTTTATTTTCTGTTATTTCAGTTGTTAAGATGATCGGGGGTCTTGTCCCGACATATCTCATAGTATTAGAGGCTTCATAGATAGATAGACACTAGTTCATGAGTCTTTTCATTTTTAGTTATTCATGTTGAGACTTGAGTTGCCTCTTTTGGCCAATTGAATTGTTTCTTTAAACATTTCAGTTTATCTTTTGAGACATTTGAATTATAGTTTATTTTTTAAAGTGCTTTTAATATGAGTAAGTCTTCCGCTAAGAGTTAATCTAGGCAAAGGGTTCGCTTGGGGTCAACAATGATTCTTGAGTGCCGGCCACACCCAGGGTGTAGGCTCGGGGTGTGACCGAAAATATATGGACAAAATTCAATCACTAGAAGGAATTACAAGAGTTAGGTGAAGGAAATGAGTAATTCTAGATGGACAGGTTTAGTTGAGGAATAGAAGCATATTTCTTCAACTGCAAGGAGTAAGTTAAGTCCTTAAGAACACATATTTGTGCCTTCAAGTAGGGAAAATCCATTTATGGCAGTGACAATTAATAACTCCAAAAAGATCTTGACCATTACTACCAAGGTATTGGAAAAGAATCCATGAGCCAGAAGCTGTAGTTTCAAGACTTAGTCCAACTACAACTTATGATGGTGACTTGGGCAGTGAAATGCTTGATGAGGATGATGAGGAAGATATGCTAGACATATTATTTGATAATGTAGCCAAGGATGGTGATCTCTCGCCTAGGCAACAAAGAAGTGGAAGCAACAAAATAAAAAAGAAGACACATGAAAGTTAACATAGTTGGGATGGTAAGGTGACTGAGGAATTTATTCCACCTACCAATGTGACTGACAAAGCAAAATCATAAGATAGTTTCAACAACAACAACAAGATCCAATAAATCCAAAAAGAAGTGATGAACTATAAAGTTTGTTGGACATATTTGATGAAGAAGACAAGAGGGAAATAATTCAGGTTACTTAACACGGACAATCCATTTCTTTTAATTCTTACATATACAAAATGAAGTTTGAGGTTGATAACACAACTTTATTCTTAGATTTTATATTTTGCATTACTTAAGCATCCTCATTTGTAGTATCATCACAAAGTGTATTATAAACTCTACGATGATCATAGAATATCTAGTTTTTTCTAGCTCTTATTTTCTTCATGCTTGTTAATTAGCAGAGGTTCGTTACCTCATTAAGATTAGTAAGGTAAGCCCTAGCCCTCCTTGTTTGTACTTTTTTCTTTGAGATACTTTCTCTTTATTAATAAAACTATCCCTAAGCACACCTTGCATCGCGGAATTGCTTAAATTTTTTTGATATCCTTTCTTATATATAGTAGTAATAATAATAATAAAATATTTCCAAAGTTTTAACTATAGAAAACAAATTGGTAAGTTGCAATTCTCATCTACCTCATGAAGGCTAATAAATCACTCTAATTTTTTTAAAAATTAGATATTTTTTGTAACGAGCATCAAATAATGAAATTTAATAACTACTGAAGTAGGTAAAGCTGTGAACCATCATGATTCAAATCTAGACAAAATTTTAAATAGGATGTCTAGCCTTTTTAATCTACTTAAAAAGCTTTGATGGTTATAGTTATACTTATAAATGTAAAAATGGTCAAATTTTAGTCTTTACTTTGAGAAAAAATCAGTTTTATTCTTCCTTATACTATTAATTTAAAATTACAGTACAATTACTTGAATAATTCAAATATATTTTTCCTCTGTTAAGATTATACAAGGTGAACACTTGATCCTATATAATAGCGGAAATTTTGAAGAAGTAAATATTACGTGGCATGTCATCCCAATGTCCCAACCCATTTTAGACTCCCCTCCACTTGTTCTTCCGACATTAATGTTTCTATTCTTGTAACAATTACTAATATTGTGTGGCTAAAAAGGGTGAAGTGTTCTGTTTAAATGAGATGAATATTATTTATCTAGATGAAAATAATTAGTGATGGAAAAACAAGTAAAAGGAAGAGGTAAACTGCGTTAGGATATTGAGGTAGGAAGTCATGTGGTGTTCATCTCATCAATTTTTTTTTTTAAAAAAAGAAGAAGATGAAGGTGTTTATGTAATTGGTAATCATTCTTTTGGTTGATTTGTCTATTTTTGGTCTCAATCAGGGGTTTTTTGAGCTTGAAAGGTTCAAATATTAAATTCCCAGTTGTTTTCAACCATACCCACGTGTAGAGTCTTGAAATATAGAGGTATGTTCTTGATTCTTTCATGTTTTCACTTAAAGCTTGTGCCTTTTTTTCTTTCTTTCTTCTTCTATGATTGATTTAGTCCCTTAAGAGCTTATTTTGTGACTATATTTATTGAGGGAAGATATATATCCAAAGGATAGTTTATATAGGATGGTCTTTGTATGATGTTTTTAATCTTCTGGTTTTCAGAAAATTGTGCTTTCTTCCAACATTCAAATCCAAGACAATCATTTCTGCATTTATCACGTGGGCAAAATGGGAGAGGATTCGTATAACTACCACTTTTGAAAACTTTGAGCAAAGGAATCATTATTCCATTGAAATCCTTCTTGATAAATTCCTCTTTGAGGTATTCAACGTCTTTCTAGTGAACAAGAGATAAGTGCATGCGCTTCTGTTTCCAAGCGATAGCTCATGCTTATAAGAAACATTCGCAAGGATGAGATTGCATAATCTAATGGATACCTTTCCAGGTGCCCTGTTGGTTGGAAAATCACAAATGTTGGACTTGAAGCTATTGTCGTTGGAACTGCGAACCATGTAGGTTTAACAAAGCTATCTATTTGGGGAAACAACCTTTACCATGGCATGACTGATGTTGGTCTCAGGGGTATTGCTTAAGATTGCCACCTAGACCGGATAAGAGTAACAACAATGTCTAATCAAGCCGCCCTTTGCCTTGAAAGAATTCACACACGGCCACCAGCGTTCCCAAAAATAAGGGAAGATTCGCTTCTTACTTCTCACGAAAACATCTGACATAAACTATAGTCAAGTTGTTCGCCTATCTTTCTGATCTCATTTCCTTCTATTCATCATATTGTTGGCTTGGACCCAGTGAAAAATGGGACGTACTCTCAGAGAACTTTCCTTGTGCAATGTGTCTTCTGTTGGTGATGAAGGCTTATTTGAGATTTCTCGTGGGTGACATCTGTTAGAGAAACTTGATCTTTTCCAATGAACAATTAACAGAGGTGTGTTCTTGATTCTTTCCTCTTTTCGCTTAAATCTCGTGTCTTTATCTTAATATTTCTGTTTTAAACTTGTGTTGTTTTTCATTTTGCACTAAAATTGGTTCTTGATTGTGTACTAAAGATGCTTTGCCTTTTTTTTTCTTTCTTCTTCTATGATTGATTTAGTCCATTAAGAGCATATTTTGTGACTATCTGTTGAGGGAAAATATCTATTCAAAGGATAGTTTATGCAAGAAGGTCTTTCTCTGATGTTTTTAATCTTCTAGTTTTTCAGAAAAAACGGTGCTTTTTTCCAAGCTTCATATCCAAGTAGAAACAAATCATCTATGCTTTTATCACGTGGGAAAAATGGAAAGAGGATTTGTGTCACTACCGCTTTTGAAAATTTTGAGCAGAGGAATCATCCTTCCATTGAAATCTTTATTAATAAATTCCTCTTGGAGGTATTCAAGCGGCTACCTAGTGGAAGAGAGACAAGTGTTTGTGCTTGTATTTCTAAGCGATGGCTCACACTTTTAAGCAGTGTTCACAAGGATGAGATCGTAGAATCTAATAGATATCATGCCAGGTCCCTTGTTGGTAGGAAAGTCATAATTGTCAAACTTGTTGCTATTGCCGTTGGAACTTCAAACTGTGGAGGTTTAACAAAGCTATCTATTCGGGGAAACAACCTTTGTCGTGGTGTGACTTATATTGGTCTCAAGGATATTTCTCAAGGTTCCCCTACTCTCAGAGAACATTCCTTGTGGAATGTGTCTTATGTTGGTGATGAAGGTTTATCTGAGATTGCCCATGAATGTCATTTGTTAGAGAAGCTTAATCTTTTCCGATGCCCAAGAAATAGAGGTATTCTTGATTGTTTCATGTATTCACATAAAGCTTGTGTCTTTATCTTAATTTTTATTTCTCTTTTAAACTTTTGGGGTTAGAAAATTTGCACTAAAATTGGTTCTTGATTGTGTAGTGAAGATGCTTTGCCTTTTTTTTTTTGTTGCTCTTTCTTCTTTTATGATTGTTTTAGTCCATTATGCACCCAATTTTTATTATAAGCCAAAATTCACGAGGGCCTTATAATTAGGCCGGAAACCTCGGGACCTAAAGTAAGGTTTGTTCTAAACCAAACTAAATATTATGGGGATAACAACGCTGATGGAATTCTCATCCAAGCTTGTTTACTCACAATATTGACTAGAGTCAAAATTAGGCCTTAACTTGAAAGTTAGAACACTTAATCACATTGACTCGCACTGAAAGCCTCGGGAGTCATGTTGACTATGCCACTAGCATAAAATGACCCTTCTGAAGCTGATGGAAATGTCAGAATTGGATTTCGAGGTCATCTTCCTAAATTTATGATAAAAATGACAGTTCAAGGTTCAAAAGCTCCAAAACAATAAAACTCGTCTAAAAACTTTTTTAAAAGGATATTGATTTATCTAAAGTTGATATTATACACCATCAATATTTGTAAAGCTTTTATAGCAAAAATTATTTACTTATGTACTTCCATCCAACTGATGTAGCCTATTTTTTAGGTCTGGATGGTTCTACCAGTCTTGAGCATAGGAGTTCCGATGCTGTGAATGAGTGTTGAATGATGAATCCCTTGTGATCCTAATATTGTTCCTTTTTGGAAGTAGGTACCCTTCATTGTGTACAATTATTACTAATGTGAATTCAACACATGCCTATTTTTAGATGGCCCATCTTTGCTAGTAGTCAGCTAACTGATTAACCTACTCTTCGTAATTTCCCTATTTATAAGTACAGAAATATATATAATACATTTTGTCAAGACGTAATGTTGGGCCATGAGGAGATGGCCTAGTGGTTAAGGCATAGGACTAACAACTTGGATATTCTAGGTTTGAATCCCTGCTACAACACACGGTGAGCCCATATGATCTTTCCTTACTGGGCAACATTACCTTGTCAATATGTTCTTGTGAGATGGATAAGTTTTCCACTGAATTAGTTGGGGTACATGCAAACTGGTAGGGATGCCATTAGTATCGCTAAAATAATGAGTGGGGCATTGAAAGAATATATGACATAATGATAATCTGAATGTGTACTGCTTAGTCAGATGATAATTGATCTAATCTCTCTTCCTCTTTGCATTTCATGAGAAGTTTTGACATCTTAGGTGCTTTGGAATTTGTACCTGGGATGCTCAATAGTTGTATCCAGGCTCATCCTTCTTATAGAGTTAGACGTAAGGTGTATGAGTTCTCACGTCTTTTGTCTGATACTCTTAAATTTGAACTTGTTCCTCGTGGGGATATTTGGGAAAGTCTATTCAACAATCATATTCCAAGTAAAGAAGATATAGGACTGTATTTTTTTGCAAGTGAGAAAGAAAGGTCAGCTTCTGTCTTATATATTTGTCCGTAAAGGGGTAAGGGGTTACAAAGTAGAAGTGCCCCCTTGCCCAAAAAGCGTTTTTACTAGATATTCATTCTCATTTCACATTATATGTAGGTCTGAGAGATATATTGCTCTAGTGGATTTCATGCGTAGCAAAGATTTGGTGATGAGAACGCTTATAAATGATGTTGAGCTCCTTATACTTGCATCCACAACCCTGTGCAGTGATTCTCAAAGTACGTCTATAATTTCTATGTTCTTTTCTCATTTTCAATGAACTTTTATGTAATACATTTACCTATGTTTGCTGAAAATTATGCCTTTTTAAAGTGGGGATACTTGTTTGGTTTCATTTGAGTATCAAAGCTAAAATCCAACGTTTTAAGTTATTTTCCTTTTATACTTGATAATCGTATATATTTTTGTCGTGCAATGTATGATATTCTAACATATAGCACAATCAAGGTGCCATCGACGCCTTTGTGGGAGTCACGTGTAACCTTGAAATAGTTTCATCAAAAGGTTTATTTGCATATCGTAATTGAGCCTTAGTGAAATTATCACAATTGACTATGTTAAGTCAAAAAATAATGTGTCAAATTCACTTACAAAAGGCTTAACTAGAGATCAAACAGTTGATAAATCATCAAAGGGAATGAGATTATGGCCAAGGATAAGTCATCACAATGGTAATTCTACCTAGCTGACTTGAGATTTCAAAATCTATATTCAAGGAGATCAAACAAAGTTATGAATTATGGTTCAACATTGTTGCTAAACTAATTCCAATCTCAAAATAAGACAATTTTCAGAAACAAGGATAAAGTGTTGAGACACTTTAAAAATTTCTAAGTTTGACATGACATGATCAAACTAGCGTATATACGGGTTATACATTTAGCAATCATTTATGTGAATGTAAGATATAAGCCGACTTAAGAAGAATTATTAGTGTAAGACCGATTCTCTACGCAATCATGAAATTATGTTGTGTTTGCGACTGAAATAAACACAATAATGAGAACCAAGAGTGGTTAAGGATTGATTGTGTGACATGTGTTATCTAGGTATACGGAAAAACTCGATAGTTTAAAGGTATTGAATCTATCGATTTACCAAGTTTACCCACTGTATGTTCATTATGAGAGTTCAAAGGAAAACATACTTATCATATGTGATTAATTCTTATTTTTATATCACACAATTGTTTTCATGCATGTTATCATAATATAGTCATTCCTCATTCATATAGAGACTATTGGGTTACTTTAAAGGATAAGCTTTAAATATGAGGTGCAGAGGAAACCTTTTGTACTCTTGAGTAAAAATATTCATCCTAGCTATTAAATTGTCAAGAAGAGAGACTCCCCTCGCGTCATCGTTGTGACTCACTCGATTTCGATTTTGACCTTGACTTCATATTTGATTGGACAAAATTTCTTTTCATTTTCACTAATTAATTTCCTTTTGTTCCTGATAGTAAAATTAATTTATTGATTCTTAAAATTTGTAGGGAAAGAACCTATTTCTTTCGAACAAAAAGTCACTTCCCTTCGATAGAAACAATATATCTAAACATTGAAAAAGTATAAACTAATTTAAAATATTTTAACAAAAAAGATTATAATTAATTATTTTTTATGGATAAAATAATATAATTATATATTATGTCGGTTTGTTTTGGGATCAATTTAACTTCTTCTTTTTTGGTCAATACCAAATCAAATAAAGAGTGGTCAGTTTTTTTCTCAATGCCAAATCAAACTACAAGTCCGTTTTTTTCTTCTTCAGTTTGACTTAGTTCTCAGTTCAATTTGTTTTGAAGATTCGATCCATACACCGCTAGTCGACATATTACAATTAATTAGTTGCTTTTTATATAATGTACTTATACTTTCTAGATTATAGTTTATGGCTCTACATTCACTATTTTCTCTTCTTATCCTTTTGTCTATATACACAATACACATACTTTCACTTATATATATATACCTCGAGAGTTGAGGGAAACTAATCCATTATTATACACATTGATTTGAAAGATTTGAGATTAGAGTTTCAACTTTTATAGTACGCTATCTATATATTTGTTGTTCATTTCGTATGTGGTTTTTAACTTTATTTTAATTAAAAATCTATCTAAAAACACTTCGTTAATTCAAATGTATGTTCTCTTAGAGTTTTTTTCAAAAAAAATTGTAGTATCCACTAATTTATCTTGATTTATTAAATTTCTTCTTTTGGCTGTTGTGACAACTCTAATCACATACAAGACTATCAAGCATGAGTCATTTGTTATTATGTAGGTGTTTGATCATAAAAAAAAATATTTGGATTTTTCAAAATTGAAGTTGAAATTTGAGTTATGTTTGACCAAAATTTATGTGATGTGTAGGACTTGTTTAGATTTTTTGTTTGTTGGAGTGCCATTGTGGAGCGCAAATGGCCACTCGCTCTCTGAGGCAAAAGGAACAAATGCCCCACAAGGTAGAACCTAGCCTATTTTAGTAAGTTTCGACGAACCTGTCATGGTTAGAATTTCAAGAGTTTATTTTAAACTTTTGATTGAATATCGACATGAACATTTTATGGTTTTAAAAATAAATTTACATATTTGAATTATATAAAAAGTATTATAAATTATAATAAGTTATAATTCAAAATATTTAAAAGACATAAAAAGTTATGTAAAAAACAATTAATCATGCGATCAGTGCATCTGCTTATGTCTTTGTTTTTTCTCCATGGAAAAGGCCGATATTCTTTTTGGGATGATTAAGTGGGGTTAAGCGTGTGTCTTTTTAAATTTTTATTTTGTATTATAATTTAATTTAATACTTTTCCCCTCTTATATGCAAATATGAAAGTCAAAGTTGTTAATATGCTATTTAACATATGAAAGGATGACTGAGTTGGTTTAGTAATATCCCGTTAGAAAGGTCAGAGGTTAGGAAACGTAGTTGGACATGTGTAGATTAATACTCTATTGAATATCTTTCTTAAGGATGGACAAAGTTGTCAAAGCTCGTCTAGACATCATGATTATAAAATAAATAAAGGAGTATTCAACACCTTAAAGTACATAAAGGAGTGTTCAATATTAGATTCTTTAAACAAATTTCAATTTTCAAACCAGATGAGTAATAACTTGTTCTATATTATTAAGTGACTAGATTAAGAGAAAATCTTGAAAATTAACTAAAATATTGTCTTTCCCCTTCATTAATCATGTAGTACTAAATTTCTGGATTTGATCATCAAACAATGTATCAGCTATGTATATCACACAACTATTAGCAAGTTTGATTTTTTTTTATCTCCATTAGGCAATAGTAATCAATGTTGTTGTTTGTTTGGATGCTTTTTCCTAATTACTTTCAGTACAGTTCAATTGTCCACGTCCTAATTTGATTTTTACTCTATGCATCCCCCATTATTTGGATATTGTGTTGTTGTTTCGCTACTTAGGATGTTTAATTGCTTATACCTTGTTCTACTTGTACTTAATAGATAGGGATTACAATTTAATTAGTTTTTAGAACATTTTGCTCCAAAATCAATTTACTGATTCGTTAAAATTTTAGGTTAAAATAGTTTAATACCAATGCATACTATACTATAATTGGGTTTTTCTTTTTCAATTTGCTGCAAAGATAAAGATTTTATTATATAGTGCATTTTTAGCCAGACAAATAGACTAGATAGATATATTTTGTGCATCAAGATTTTTGCTCTATAACAGATTGCCCAAAAATAGATGTTAACAACAGCTACAGTGTCTAATGATATAACATTTAAGTAAAAAACAAAAAACTTAAATAGAATACTCGGAATGCACTAGTGGATATGCTTCTGCTATATATTATGAAAGAAGATGAGAACTTGATTTTGCTGATTATGATTTAGCTTTCCGTATATAATGACATTTGGTCTCCACATATCATTCCGTTCATATATTAATCTTAATTTCAATCAAGAGTCAGTCAACTTCTAAATTTCTTGTGTTTTCTATGTGAACTTACAGAAAAAAATTTGTGAAATTTATTGTGATACAGGTTTTGAAAAATCAATCACTACATGTTATCAGTGTAACAATGTTGACGTACATTAGTAAGTTCTCTCTCTCTAGCTAGCGTGAAAAGGTGGACAATCAGTTAGAAAAGTTGAAACCCATGACTCTCTGTCAAGTTTCATCACCTTGTGTCATATCTACATGTTCTTTGTAAACCTCAAACACTTTCCCAATCCCAAACCCCTTTTTTTAGTTTACTTGACATTTCAAAGACAGTAGTTGATCTTTTTACACAGGGGGTTGTTCCTCTTTAAGATAATTGCTAGTTAGATTATCAATTTTTCTTTCCCTTTTTGAATCTTTTTTGCATGATGTGGCATTTAATTTTCACAATTACTCCATGTATCTTTTATGCATACATAGACCTTTTCTTGTTTTAAAAATATTCTGTTATTTTCTCATACTTTCAGATATTGCATGATGGAATATTATGTAGATGCACCAGTGGATTGGTGTTGTGAAGAATGTGATATTGGAAAAGAGATAATGTTTTCATTGAGTGGACTAGAAAATGTGCATTATGAGGGACCAGGTTACTTGCCTCAAAAAAGATTTATCAGAGTACTGTGAAACCAAAGAAATATAGTAAGTTTCCTTGTAGACATCGTATTAACTAGGAAAATGAGGTACGGACCAGAAAAATGAGATATCTACATGTTGAAGAAGCACTTGGTCTATCATCAAGCATTAACAAATATGGATCTCCGCGGATAAATTCGGTCTCCTCAAGAATTGTGTCAACCAAATCCATGGCAACCGTGGCTCGAAGGATTTTTACCAAGCCTAGAGCTCAAATTTCAAACTCTTGTCCTGAGAAAAGCAAAGTACGGTGGCCTTTAGGATCAACAAGATATACGAAACCTCAGAATTTTTAAATTGCCGAAAACACTGAACAGAACAAAACAAACAGTACAGTTATCTAAAGGTTACGTGTTCACCACTATATTTTGTATTAATAACTTGATTTGATTTGTCCTCTTCTTATACCACTATTATTTAAAAATTTCATTCATATACTCTAAATAGTTTTTTAAAAATAGTGTTGATATATCTTTTTACACAAGGGTTTGTTCCTATTGAAGAAAGTTGCTAGTTAGATTATCAGTTTTTCTTTACTTTTTGAATCTTTTTTGCAGGATATGGCATTTAATTTTCATAAATACTGCATGCATCTTTTATGCATACATAGTCCTCTTCTTGTTTTAAAAATATTCTACTATTTTCTCTTCCATTCAGATATTGCATGATGGGTTATTATGTTGATGCACTAGTGGATTGGCGTTGTGAAGAATGTGATATTGGTAAAGGGATAATATTTTCATCGAGTGGACTAAAAAATGTACATTATGAGAGACCTAGGTTACCTGCCTCTGAAAAGATTTGTCAGAGTACTGTGCAACCAAAGAAACATAGTTTCCTGGTGGACAATGTATTAACTGGAAAAAGGAGGTACGGACTGGGAATATGAGATATCTACATGTTGAAGAAGCACTTGGTCTATCATCAAGCACAAAAAAATATGAATCTCCGCGGATAAATGCGGTCTCCTCAAGAGTTGTGTCAACCAAATCAATGGCAACTATGGCTCGAGGGATTTTTAGCAAGCCTAGAGCTCAAATATCAAATTCTTTTCGTGAGAAGAGCGAAGTGTATAGGCCTTTAGGATCCACAGGATATACAAACCTCAGAATCTTCAAATTGCCAAAACCACTGAACAGAGCAAAAAAATAGTACAACTATTTAAATGTAAAGTGTTCACCACCATATTTTGTTTTAATAACTTGATTTTATTTTTCCTCTCCATATACCTTTATTCTTTAAAAATTTCATTTTCTAGCATATACTCTAAATAGTTTTTTAAAAAAATAATGTTGATATATCTTTTTACACAAGGGGTTGTTTCTTGAGAAAAAAATTCCTAGTTAGATTATCAGTTTTTCTTTCCTTTTTGAATATTTTTTGCATGATGTGGCCTTTAATTTTCGTAATTACTCCATGTATCTTTTATGAATACATAGTCCTCTTCTTGTTAGAAATATAATCTGCTATTTTTTATTCCTTTCATATATTGCATGATGGGCGATTATGTTGATGCATCAGTAGAATGGTATTGTGAAGAATGTGATATTCGAAAAGGGATAATGTTTTCATCTAGTGGACTAGAAAATGTACATTATGAGGGACCCAGTTTACCTTTCTCTGAAGAGATTTGTCAGAGTACTGTGCAACCAAAGAAACATAGTAAGTTTCTTGGTGGACATCGTAGTAACTGGGAAAAGGAGGTACGGACAAGGAAAGTGAAATATCTACATGTTGAAGAAGTACTTGATCTATCATCAAGCATCAAGAAAATAGATCTTCGTGTATAATTACGGTCTCCTCAAGAGTTGTGTCAACCAAATCCATGGCAACTGTGGCTCGAGGGATTTTTAGCAAGCCTAGAGCTCAAATTTCAAACTCTTTTTGTGAGAAGAGCAAAGTGCAACGACTTTTAGGATCATTAGGATATACGAAAGCTCAGTAACTTCAAATTGCCAAAAACACTGAACAGAGAAAAAAACAATACAATTATCTAAAGGTTAGGTGTTCACCACCATTATTTGTATTAATAACTTCATTTGATTTGTCCTCTTCTTATACCTTTATTCTTTAGAAATTTCATTTTCTAGTATATACTCTAACTAGTTTTTTTTAAAATAATGTTGATATATCTTTTTACACAAAGGGTTGTTCCTCTAGAAGAAAATTGCTAGTTAGATTATTAGTTAATCTTTCCTTTTTGAATATTTTTGCATGATGTGGTATTTAATTTGCATAATTACTCCATGTTTATTTTATGCATACATATTCCTCTTCTTGTTTTAAAAAATATTCTTCTGTTTTCTCTTCCTTTTAGATATTGCATGATCGGCTATTATGTTCATGCACCAGTGGATTGGTGTTGTGAAGAATGTGATATTGAAAAAGGGATAATGTTTTCATCGAGTGGACTAGAAAATGTGCATTATGAGAGACCTAGGTTACCTCCCTCTGAAAAGATTTGTCAGAGAACTGTGCAACCAAAGAAACATAGTAAATTTCCTGGTGGACATCGTATTAACTGGAAAAAGTAGGTATGGACCGGGAAAATGAGATATCTACATGTTGAAGAAGCACTTGGTCTTTCATCAAGCATTCAGAAATATGGATCTCCACGGATAAATACGGTCTCCTCAAGAGTTGTGTAAATCAAATCCATGCCAACCGTGGCTCGAGGGATTTTTAGCAAGCCTAGAGCTCAAATATAAATTTCTTTTCGTGAGAAGAGTGAAGTGCAGCGGTCTTTAGGATCAACATGATATATGAAACCTCAAAATCATCAAATTGCCAAAAACATTGAACAGAGTAAAAGATAAAGTACAATTAACTAAAGGTAAAGTGTTCACCACCATATTTTGTTTCAATAACTTGATTTTATTTGTCCTCTTCTTATACCTTTATTCTTTAAAAATTTCATTTTCTAGCATATATTTTGAATAGTTTTTTTAAAAAATAATGTTGATATATCTTTTTACACAAGGGGTTGTTCCTCTTGAAAAAATTACTAGTTAGATTATCAGTTTTTTTTTCCTTTTTGAATATTTTTTGCATGATGTGGCATTTAATTTTCATAATTACTACATGTTTCTTTTATGCATACATAGTCCTCTTCTTGTTTTAAAAATATTCTGTTATTTTCTCTTCCTTTCAGATATTGCATGATGGGCTATTATGTTAATGTACCAGTGGAATGGTATTGTGAAGAATGTGATATTGGTAAAGGGATAATGTTTTCATCGAGTGGACTAGAAAATGTGCATTTTGAGGGACCCATGTTACCTTTCTCTAAAAAGATTTGTCAGATTACTTTGCAACCAAAGAAACATATTAAGTTTTTTGGTGGACATCGTATTTACTAGGAAACGGAGGTACGGACAAGGAAAATGAGATATCTACATGATGAAGAAGTACTTGGTCTATCATCAAGAATCAAGAAAAATAGATCTCCATGGATAAATACGGTCTCCTCAAGAGTTGTGTCAACCAAAACCATGGCAATCGTGGCTCGAGGGATTTTTAGCACGCCTAGAGCTCAAATTTCAAACTCTTTGCGTGAGAAGAGCAAAGTGCAACGACCTTTAGGATCAACATCATATACGAAACTTCAGAATCTTCAAATTGCCAAAAACACTAACCAGAGCAAAAAAGGAGTACAATTATCTAAAGGTTAGGTGTTCACCACCAATTTTTGTATTAATAACTTGATTTGATTTGTCCTCTTCTTATACCTTTATTCTTTAGAAATATCATTTTCTAGCATATACTCTAAATAGTTTTTTTAAAAATAATGTTGATATATCTTTTTACTCAAGGGATTGTTCCTCTTGAAGAAAATTGCTAGTTAGATTATGAATTTTTCTTTCCTTTTTTTAATCTTTTATGCATGATGTGGCATTTAATTTTCATAATTACTCCATGTATATTTTATACATACATATTCCTCTTCTTGTTCTAAAAAAACATTCTTCTTTTTTCTCTTACTTTCAGATATTGCATGATGGGCTATTATGTTGATGCACCAGTGGATTGGTGTTGTGAAGAATTTGATATTGGAAAAGGGATAATGGTTTTCATCGGGTGGACTAGAAATTGCGCATTATGAAGGACCCATGTTACCTGCCTCTCAAAATATTTTGTCAGAGTATTGTGCAACCAAAGAAACATAGTAAGTTTCCTGGTGGACATTGTATTAACTGGAAAAAGGAGGTACGGACCGGGAAAATGAGATATCTACATGTTGAAGAAGCACTTGGTTTATCATCAAGCATCAACAAATATGGATCTTTGCGGATAAATATGGTCTCCTCAAGAGTTGTGTCAACCAAATCCATTGCAACCGTGGCTCGAGGGACTTTTAGCTAGCCTAGAGCTCAAATTTCAAACTCTTTTCATGAGAAGAGCAAAGTGTAGCGGCCTTTAGGATCAACAGGATATATGAAACCTCAGAATCTTCAAATTTCCAAAATCACTGAACAGAGAAAAAAAATAGTACAATTATCTTAAGGTTAAGTGTTAACCACCATATTTTGTATTGATAACTTGATTTGATTTGTGCTCTTCTTATACCTTTATTCTTTAAAAGTTTTATTTTCTAGCATATTTTCTAAATAGTTTATTTTATAAATAATTTTGATATATCTTTTTACACAAGGGGTTGTTCTTCTTGAAGAAATTTACTAGTTAGATTATCAGTTTTTCTTTCCTTTTTGAATCATTTTTGCATGATGTGGCATTTAATTTTCATAATTACTCCATGTATCTTTTATACATAT
>JAJOOH010001704.1:0-49054 GCA_029582605.1 Solanum gracilifrons | reverse complement strand
TTTAATACCGTATTTTAAATATATATATTTGCCCATGTGGACATAAAAAATAATGCAAAATTATAAATAGTAATGTGTCCACGTGGGCACATATATACTTTTAAAATACACTATTAAATAGTTCAGGAGGTAAAAAATACGGTATTAAATAATCTAGGGAGGTAATAGGTCCTTATGAAAGTTTAGTATCGCAACAGCAAATCCGACCAAAGTTGGGGTATTTTTCAAACCCTTATCTCTATATATTTCAGGTGAATGTATGTACAAAATATATATCCATTTTAGTAGTGGAAAGTTGATTAAAGTTGAATGAGGTAGGTACAAGAATGAATTTCAATTTTTAGCCATTCGAGAGAAACATTATTGGGAGTGACGTTTTAGCTGTAAAACGTGTTTCATAGTAACAAATTATAAAATGTTAAGACAATAATGTTTTACGTCTGTTTACTCCGTCAGATTTTTTATTTTCTTACCATTTAATTTTTTTGAATAAAATATAACCTATAACGTTACTCAAAAGTACATTTATATTAGTTTTGAAAAATTATATTATTTTAGTAAATTGATTTTAATAATGACTTATGTTGGTAAAAAATTCTATAACTTTACATATTGCTTGCTTTCAGGTTCTCACTTTATTCATTCTATTTATATATACACAAACCTTACTATTCTTTTCTAAAGCCCCCACAAATTTTTATTTTAGTGTTTTATGTATGTTTACTCCGTTAGATTTTTATTTTTTTACCATTGGATTTTTTGAATAAAATATAACCTATAACGTAACTCAAAAATACATTTATATTAGTTTTGTAAAATATTGAAAAATTATATTATTTTAGTGGATTGATTCTAATAATGACTTATTTTGGTAAAAAGTTCTATAACTTTACATATGGGTTGTTTTCAGGCTCCCACTTTCTTCATTTTATTTATGTATATACACAAATCTTACTACTCTTTTTTAAAGTCCCGACAAATTTTTATTTTAGTGTTTTATGTATGTTTACTCCGTCAGATTTTTATTTTTTTACCATTAGAGTTTTTGAATAAAATATAACCGATAACGTTACTCAAAAGTACATTTATCTTAGTTTGGTAAAGTTTGAAAAATTATATTATTGTAGTAAATTAATTTTAATAATGACTTATTTTGGTAAAAAATTCTATAACTTTACATATGTGATGTTTTCATGTTCCTACTTTATTCATTATATTTATACACACAAACCTTACTATTCTTTTCTAAAGCCCCCACAAATTTTTATTTTAGTGTTTTATGTCTGTTTACTCCGTCAGATTTTTATTTTTTTACCATTAGAGTTTTTGAATAAAATATAACCGATAACGTTACTCAAAAGTACATTTATATTAGTTTTGTAAGGTTTTGAAAAATTATATTATTGTAGTGAATTAATTTTAATAATGACTTATTTTGGTAAAAAATTCTATAACTCTACATATGTGTTGTTTTCATGTTCCCACTTTATTCATTATATTTATATACACAAACCTTACTACTCTTTTCTAAAGCCCCCACAAATTTTTATTTTAGTGTTTATGTCTGTTTACTCTGTCAGATTTTTATTTTTTTACCATTGAATTTCTTGAATAAAATATAACATATAACGTTACTCTGAAGTACATTTATATTAGTTTTGTAAAATTTTGAAAAATTATATTAATTTAGTGAATTGATTTTAATAATGACTTATTTTGGTTAAAAAATTCTATAACTTTACATATGAGTTGTTTTCAGGTTCCCACTTTATTCATTCTATTTATATATACACAAACCTTAATACTCTTTTCCAAAGCCCCCACAAATTTTTATTTTAGTGTTTTATGTTTGTTTACTGCGTCAGATTTTTTATTTTTTTAATTGGATTTTTTGAATATAATATAACCTATAACGTTACTCAAAAGTACATTTATATTATTTTGTAAAATTTTGAAAAATTATATTATTTTAGTGAATTGATTTTAATAATGACTTATTTTGGTAAAAAAATTTATAACCTTACATATGAGTTGTTTTCAGGTTCCCACTTTATTCATTCTATTTATATATACACAAACCTTACTATTCTTTTCTAAACCCACCACAAATTTTTATTTTAGTTTTTTATGGTTGTTTACTTCGTCAGATTTTTTTATTTTTTTTACCATTGCATTTTTTGAATAAAATATAACCTATAATGTTACTCAAAAGTACATTTATATTAGTTTTGTAAAATTTTGAAAAACTATGTTATTTTAGTGAATTAATTTTAATAATGACTTATTTTGGTAAAAAATTCTATAACTTTACATATGGGTTGTTTTCGGGTTCCTACTTTATTCATTCTATTTATATATACACAAACCTTACTATTCTTTTCTAAAGCTCCACAAATTTTTATTTTAGTGTTTTATGTCTATTTACTCCGCCAGATTTTTATTTTTTTACCATTGCATTTTTTGAATAAAATATAACATATAACGTTACTCTAAAGTACATTTATATTAGTTTTGTAAAATTTTGAAAAAATATAATATTTTAGTGAATTGATTTTAATAATGACTTATTTTGGTAAATATTTTTATAAATTTATATATGGATTGTTTTCAAGTTCCTACTTTATTCACTCTATTTATATATACACAAACCTTAATACTTTTTTCTAAAGCCCCCACAAAAACGTCCTTCTCTTTCCCCATGAAAAAACTTGTTGCGTTTTTCGCTTCTCTTTCTGTTCCTCCTTCCTGCTTTAGTTTCTTCTGTAGTTGCGATGAAGATTGGAACAAAACCGAAGCATTGAAGTACAAATTAGTAGCACTCAACATTGATTTTAATTGTCGGCGCTATGGGCGTATCAATTCCAATTCTCGATAAGATAATTACAGCTGAAAATATTATGATTTTCTAATTAGCGCTTTTGCAGTTGGAGTGATTTTGGCTAGGGGATTTGTTCATATACTGTCGATGCATTCGAGAACATTTCGTGATATGGTTTAAATTCTCCCCATGGTTTTTCCAGAAGACAAGCTCTCAAATGCATCCAGTAGTACATGAACAAATTCGGTAGCCAAAATCATTCCGGCAGCAAAAGCCTTAATTAGGATAAACATATTCTTTTCAGGGTGAAAAGCTGGGATTATCTTACCGAGAATTGGAATCGATACGCCTATAGCACCAACAGTTAAATTTGAAGCATCTGCTACCAATTTATACTTCAACGCTTCGATTTTATTCTGATCATCGGCATCTTGATTGCAAGTACATTCTGAAGAAATTGAAGTGGGAAGATTAAAGAACAAAAAGTGAAGAGAACAAGCAACAAGTTTATTCATATTGTTAGAGAAGAGGGAAGTTTTAGTGGGGCTTTTTAGAAAAGAGTTTTAAGATTTGTGTATATATAGAATGAATTGGGTAGGATATACAAAATCGAATAGAAAATCAAACCAAACCGTAAATCGAATCAAATCGAAAAAAACCCGACTAGTAGTTTGGTATTGAAAAAAAAAACTCGACTATATTTGGGTTGGTTTAATTTTAACTAAAAAACCAACCTGAAACCAAACCAACCCGGCATTATATATAATTTTAAAATTTTATTTTATACATAAAAATATTTACTTTGATATAATTTTTAAATATTTCTTATACTTTTTCATAGTTTTTGTCTTTTAATATATTATTTCAAGTTTGAAACTCAAAATTCTGAATGGTTCAATAAAGATTATAATCCACGGATGTTGGTAATTATAATAAACTTAATCAAAATCAAATTAATACTAATGCAAAAAGAAAATCTATTCAACACTAAGAATGACAATAATATTGAATATTTGTTCTTTAGTTTTACATTGGTTTAGACAATTATTAAAATACCCAATCTAATTTTATTTTTCTTTAATATTTAATCATGTAACTAATACTTATTAAACTTATTTTAACATGATTTAGTACTGTTAAATTATGATCATTTTCATTATGACTTGTTAATTTGCAATAGTTGTTTTACGCAATTTCGTTATTATTTTTTTGTTGGATATTTTAGTGTCATTAATCATATCATATTTTGTGTTATTTTTTCTTAAGAAACACCTTAGATAGTATATTTTGTGTTATTTTTTTAAGAACACCTTAGATAGTTGTATTTTGGTAATACAAGTAAATTATATGTTTGTATGAATACTTTACCAGAAAAACTCGAAAAAACCCGAAAATCCAAAAAATGCGAGGTTGAAAAACTCGAGTTTTATTGGTTTATAAATTTAAATTTCTGACACAAATAGTTTGATTAGATATTTAAAAAATTCGAACCAATCCGTCCATGTACACCCCTAAAAGTGGGGACCAGAAAACCGCCTGAAAATAAGAGGAAAACAATATGGCGACATCTAAAGCCATGCAAAGGAGAAAGTGTAAAGTAAAAGAGAAGGTTAGTGGGACAAGTGTAATTTAATTTAGGAAAAATAACGACACAATGAGTTGAAAATAAGTAAAATATGAGGAGTGGGTCAAACTACCATAAAAGTTCCTTGTTATTGTATCCTATTTACAGACTGCCTAATTTGTAAACTCTTTCCTATTACATTCTTCTATATTTTTATATGGAAAAAAAAAAAACAAATTAACTAGACATACATGTATATATGTATATACTAGAGGGGCGAGGCCCGTGCTAATATGCTTGATGTTATTTTTCAAATGTAATTTGAAAGAATATGCTATGTGCATAGACCAACTCTTAAGTTTAATCAATTAGAATGAGCTTAGGTAATTAATAGTGGAAGTTGTGACTGAATTAATTGAAATAGAATAAAATTTCAATAGACTAATAAGAAACAACACAGTAAAATACAACGTAGCAAGAGCTCGTTCTACAACACTAGTACATTGCTTTGAATTATATATTCTCTTAGTCATAACCAATGGTAAAGTAAATGTCCCATCTTCCTAGCTGGTTATCTTACTCCACGCAAGAGACTACCATGTTAGAATTGTCTGGTCTTACATAAATTTAGACAGGATAAAATATGTAAAGAAAATGTCATACAGCATTCAAGCTTATTCAGAGTACATCTTACTAACTTCGTATTTAAGCTCTTGATTTTTCATAATCTAAGATTGGACCTACACTTCTCACAATTAAATAAGAATTTGCAGTTGTGAAAACACCAAAAGGAGAAAGGAAAGCCTGGAGAAAATGAATTATTTCCTACAAAAAATAAATTGAAAAAAAAGGAATGAAGAAGAGAAGGTTGAGAACTTACTCAAAGGAAAGAGACGTCAATTTGTTTATCAGTGTCTTTTTTTCAGTAGTATGAAGACCTCATTGGTGTATAAGATGATATACATGTGGTATGCCTAAAGAGAAAGTAGATACACTTGTTCAATAAAACGATTGTATAACAGAATCATACGTGAAAAGTAAGAAATATATGATGTTTAATAACTTACGAAGATGATGTCACTCTTCTCATTTAATTTTTTCCTAAAATTTGGCAAACGATGGTCAGTAGAGTTGTGCTTTCAGAATTCTAATGAGGAACACATTTTTCTTGTGGAAAGCTGTCGTCCTTGCAAGCTCTACAATGTCAAAAATTATCAATCAAACAAAGTACCATATATTTATTTGTCCACAAACGAAATAAAATCAAAGTTGAGTTTTAGTAGTAGTTCATGAGACCTTGACTTTCCACATTCGGGTGTGCATTGTGGTAACAGTAACCACCATATATACTTCGAAGCAATGAACTATTATATTCCTTCAAAGTTCGAATGAGGTTTTCTGAATAGCTGATGTGCAGAGGAAAGCAAACCCCTAAACTTGAAGGTGATTAGCATGCTAGTAAGAAAAATAGAAAACACAGCATTTGTAAATCATTCAATTTTTAGATAAGTAAAATAATATAATCCCTAGGTGCTTTACGAAACATGTTTGGAAGGGAATTTCACTCAACAGAGCATATAATTACATAAATCAGGAACTCATAATACATGAGTAGTTTAGCTAAAAGGTGGATTCTTGGTTGCCAAAAATCTAAAATTATATTGACAACTCATGTCTAATATGATTTGGACTTTGCAAGCCCAATTGCAAGTCCATATGTCTACCAAAGATATCTTCATTTAATTTTATGCACATTTTTTATGTTTCATGAGTCTTTCTTTTTTCTCTTTTTCCTATGTATTTTATAAATAAATATATTTGTTTGACAAATTGTAGATAATGAGACAACCTGATTCTCATGTATCAGTTGTAACAAAGTTATGAATGGGAGCTTGTGAGACTATCAACTGCGAGAAAAAGTGTTGTGTCTTAAGAAGCGATAGAGATGTCTTGGATCTTATATCAAGACATATCTTTGCACAACATAACAAGGTCACATATATGAGTTTTCAAATTTTGTTACGTTCTGCTGAAAACACCATGAACAATAGGAGAGAATTCACAACAAAAATTCCAATCCACAGAAACTACATGATTAATTTTCAAAGTCTGAAAATACTACAAAAATTCTCATTCAATAAATATTGACATATTTGTTCCCAATTTTTTTTAAAAAGTACTACAGAATAGCAAAACAAAGAAATTGAAAGAAATGACCTCAAGAAAATAATAAACAACAACACAATCACTCTCGTCAACTAAAAATAACCTAAAGAATTCAAGTTCACGAAGGAATATTTCCACAGAAAAGAGGCTTGCACTGAAAACATGAAATAGAATCAGCGGTACAATACTTTTAATCGAGTTCTTTTCAATTAGAAAAGTAACAGAGACAAAAGAATAAAAACAAAATGTACTACAGTAGAAAATTTATTTAACAGAAACTAACGACTATTAGTTTTAGCAGGAACCTAATAACACAGAACAACATCTCTAACTTGTTTTAGTTCGCATATGCAAATGGATATTGGAATTTGCATAGCAAGGGGCCTTTGGAATCGTATCCTCTCATAATTCTTGACAATCATACTAAGGTATCTACTAAGATAAACTAATATCATGTGGTTAAAGCTAAAGTTGTTTCAGCTAAACTAACACACAGTACATATTAACTTACTTGTAAATTTGGAACGTCGAAGCAGCAAAAGAGCTTGAATAAGCAACATATCATCTTTGTTAGTTCATTCTTCCTAGTTGCTATTGATGAATCTCACTATCAAGCGAGATTGTACCATTCACTTGAGAACCCAAAAAGATGTACTGTTTTAGTAATAAAAAATCTCGAGAAAGGAAGATATTTCCTGTTATTGGACAACATAGGAACAATCAAGATTGTGAGGAAAGAAGCAAATATATTATATTTTAGTCGTATCCACTCAAATGTCAAGAATATTATATTTCAATTGTTTCCAACCGAATCATGTGTCAAGAATTCAATGCATATGATGGATGCAGGAACACGTGATTATATCTTGAAAAAACATGTATCAATCCAAGTAAGTTGAACTAAGAGAAGTGTGTACATTTTGCTAGAAGATAGAAAATATTGTTTGCCCATGAAGGTGTCGGGAACATTCTGATTTTACATCCCAACTTCGTCACTAACCAACGTACCATGGGGACATTATAGGGGGAAATGCAACCACAGTAACCCAAATGATGACATCAAGCTTTCCACAAATATAATACAGATAAAAAATCTCAAAAAACAAACAAACTCATATTGCTCTAAAATAATCACATTTCAAAATCACAGAGTCATAACACTACAGTATCCTAGAAGATCACCTTAAGCTATCCACGAAGACAATACAGATAAAAAACCTAAACTCAATTGCTCTATAAAATGATCAAATTTCAAAATCATAAAGAGCGATGGCATAACAGTATCCTAGAAGATCACGTTAAGTTATCCACGAAGACAACACATATAAACAACCTCAAAAAAAACTCCGGCTACTCTATAATAATCAAATTACAAAATCACGAAGATTGCTAGCTATACAATATAGTCAGCGTAAGTTTCTCAACTTTTTTATTTCTGCAAATCGCGTGTTTATTTGAAGAGGGTGAATCATGCAAATAGAAGAAAGTATATAGTTGAAGCATTAAAGCAACAATTGGTTATTCATTATTTTTGATGTGTTTGTCAGGACATGGTTGAACGAATCTTTACCAAGTCATCGACCTTCGGATCACCTAATACGATCTATTCTAATTCAATTCGAACTTCAAAAAAGCATAATAATGAACTAATCCAAATAGAGGTCAAAAGACTAAGATGAAACTTATTAATGTAAGCTTAATATGAGATCACCTGTTGAGACAAACTCAATTTTCAGTTAGTGCTTTGCCTCTTTCCTTGCAGATTGAAAAATCTTTTAGCAGCAAAATAGAAGGCTTGACATTGCATTTGCAGATATAGTTGAATTGTATCTACAAAAGTGAAGCAACATATTGTTATACACTTTCACAGTCTTTACTAACTTATTGACATGGAATGATGATTGATAGATCCATCGCAGTACCAGTACAATTCCAAATTAAAGAATTAAAGGCAGCAATGTATTTTCTTGAGCCTTGAATTTGTCATATTCTACGTAGCCTTTTTCATTTTGAATATGTATCCTCAATTATTCACACAGGGACCAGAAGCAGTCACAGTTTTCTTGCAAAAGGGATGTAAACATTTAGTAGCTTAGATAGTTGTATCTCAGATAAAAGATCACTCAACAGGCTGAAAATAAAAGAAACAGAGTTCATACCAGACCATTTTTTCTAACATAGTACTTATTATTCACCTTGCCAGGAGTGGATATAGACCTGAAATGAAAAATTTAAACAATCAATGTAATGTGTTTTTTCTATAAACCTTACTAACTTTCCTTCCGTTCCATTAATTTTATAAACTTCTAACGCTAAGTAAAAGAGCAAGAGACCAGGTAAAGGACTTACTTTGTCATACTCTCAATCCTTGCTTTTACTTTCTTACACAATCAAAAATAAAGTGGTGTGTATAGATTTTAAACACGCACCAAATCCTTCCGCTAATGTCTAAGCTCTCAGTAATGACATGCATACATTCAAATTGAAATACTCTGAATTCTAATAGCATGTATACACCCTGACTTCTTTATTATTTATAATGCTGAATTCTGAAATCTGATCCACAAATTTATTCTCTCTTGTGCACTTCTCCTAGTCTGTGTTATTGGTCTTCAATTTTGATCATCATTTTAAATTTTCATAGTTGATACTGTAATTTTAATGTTAGCCGTAAGATCAATAAAAATGACATCTAAAATATGAAATAGAAAATACTACATATCTATAAATACACAATAAAAGAAGGGAAAAAAAAGTTGATTTAGGCATACTACAAAACACCCTCAGTACATTAAAGGGCAAACATAATATTGACATGCATGTGCAAAATTTTACACCAACTTCATCACCAAAGAACCCATCTAACATAAGAGTATTTTTCTACACAATTTTGTTACTGATTCACCCAATTTTCATTACACATTCACTAAATTCCATTACCAATAAATCAGTGAAACGGGCAAAGAAGGAATGGAGAAAGAATCCACCAAAAATAAGAAAACGAAAAAACAGAAATACAATGAAAAAGAAGAAGAAGAAACAGAAATGCATGAAAGAAGGTGAAAAAACTCACATTATAGAGGAAACAAAGATGGAGATTCAGATTTGCTTCTGATAAGAGCTTATGCCTTTTGGTGTTTTGATGATCTCCTCACAAGTGCAGGGACCTGGCCCTTTGCAGAGTATGAATACTCGTCCAGCTGTCAAAGTGCTATACAGTTGTAAAAGCTGTCTGCGTCAGAAAGTTGGTGAAGCTGCAAAGTACTTCACCAATCAGAAGCAAGGAGGTTGCTTGTACGTTTGGTAATAACTCTTTATGGTATATATCAAACAACATACAACAATATTAATGCATTCATTCAAAGAGAGAGTCTTTCAAGCTTCAAGAACAGCAAAGGACTTGATTGAAGTGCTGCGATTTGCTTTCTGTACCAGCTGCTTTTGTTTGCTTGTAATAGTTCTGATATTGTAAGATCTGTTTCATTTGTGAAAGAAACGTTTCAAACTTGTTTGAATCATTATAAGAACTAGGTTAAGGGTAACTTAGGTTCTTACTCTAAAAGTCTATATTAATCGGTTAGGATTAGTATAGTGGGCGGTGTTGTATCCGCTTAGCAAAGTCTAAGTTATCTAAGGGTGATAGCTTAGTGGGCAGTGTTGTATCTGCTCTGGCTCATCTAAGTAATAGGAGGTATTGCTTAGAGTTGGGACTAGTAGGCTAATCTCGGTTTGTAAACTTGCTTTTACATTTGCTTGGAGAAGATTAGTGAAAGAAGTTTGAAAAGTCCTGGCAGGTCAGATCGTGGTTTTACTCCCTTGAGCAAGGAGGTTTCCACGTAAAGTTGTTGTGCAATCTTTACTTTCAGCACTTTTTTTATTTTTTGTTATTGTAACTGTGCTGAGGACCTAGTCCCATAGAAAACGTAGACGCATACATTCCAACAGCTTCAAATGAGACCTTTTGAGCATATGCAGCAATTTGTGTTGCGTTGTACTTCCACGTTTTGAAGAGCCAACCAACTTAGGCCAGAAAGGCCTAAAGTGAGTAAACCTCCATGTACAATATACCCTTCGTTTCTTTTTAATTGTCAAATTTTAACTTTGTATACCTATTAAAAAATAATGATTGATATAGTGAATTTATCATTTTATCTATTTTAATTGATATATAGAGTTTTAAACATATTTACTCACTATATTTTTCAAAGACATTAACACAATATTAATAATTTGAGGGTATAATAAAAAGAAATAAATTGAAATTTGTCAAAAATTAACAAGTAAAAATGAAAAATTAAATTAGGAAATATTTGACAAGTAAATAGGACAAATGGAGTAGTTAAAAATCACCTTAAATTTGACACACTTTATTAAATACACACCTAAGCTATGAGCAATCTTAATTACCACCTCAAACATGAATTTTGGACTATTTACCCCTAAATTATGATAAGTCTTAATTACCCCCTCAAACATAAATTTTAAATCTATTTACCTTCCTAATATGCCACATGGCACAAATCAATTATTTCATCTCAATTTATTTTTTAGTCAATTGCAAAAAATGTCATAGAATATTATTTTTCATGTAGTAACACATTAGCATATATGATGTAGTCATAAAAAAGTTTGAGAAATTATTTTTCAATAGATTTTTAAATTTCTTAAGCCAATTATTTATACATAGATTAATTGATCAAATCATATTAAATACATTTTTAAGCAAAACAAATCATATAAAAAATATTATGCATCTTTAGCATACTTTTCTTTGTTGTCTGATTTGTTAGTTCTCAAGATTTACCGTTATTAGCTTCTGAAAGATGCCTTGTTAATTCGATCTCAGCACACACAAAACATCCAAATTTTGCCTCTAAAAATATTCTTTTTTTCTTACATTTCTTTTTCTCTCTTTTCTTGGCCCTAGAAAGTTACTTTACTTTATGGGTGCGTTGCCTCACTCAGAGAGCGGCACTATTACTTATGGGACAAAAATAATTCAATAAAAGTTGTTCTTTAATTACAAAATGACACTATTACTTCTCTATGTACCTGTCAGGCTTATGGGAGTCCGTTCGGATTCTTGTTTGTTCGTGTGTGAGTGTACCTAGCGGGTCTTATAGGGGCTTAGCTGGGTTTAGGTTAAATATCCTTAGACTATCTCTCTGAATGTTTTGCTCTTATTTCTGTTGACCTGTGTTCATGTTTGATTCTATCTTTTTCGTATGTTTCTACCATTCTTGCTTAGTCGGCGTATGATGCCTACTGGGTATCTGTTGCTTTGGTACTCATGCTTTGGTTTATACCTTTGTATTAATTTTTGTACATAATGTTATATTCAATATATATCTCAAATTTTTATTTCTCTTACATTCAATTGAAAAAAAAATGATTTTTGTTTGAAATTTTTAAAGTTTGGGTGGTCTACCTTTCAATGTAACTCATTGATTTTTTATTTTTGTTACTTATTCTATAAAATAATAAAAAATATTTTTGTTAAGTTTGGGTGGTCAGCCCTTTAATGTGACTTGTTGATTTTTTATTTTATTCACTTGTTCTTTAAATCACAAAAGAGATTTTTTTGTTAAATTTTGGGTTGTCCGCTCTTCAATGTGACTCATTGGTTTTCATTTAGGTTATTTTTTCTTTCAAAAATTATTTGTTGTTCAAAATATATGTTTTATGTCATATCTGAACAAACTACCCAAACTTGATTCTCATCTCAATGAGATACATAGGCAGGTCTTTTAGGGTTCAGTATTCTTTATTTTTTTTTCTTTTTAAAATGTTATATTTTAAAATTAATCTTTTTGACTTGGTTGGTGCCAACACAGTTAGAGTATGCATATGAAAAAATAATTGATACAATAGAGAAATATTGACTTCTTGTTAAACCATAGATTCTTTTGGTACCCTTCATTCATACTTTTGTTACACCTGAAAATATTCTCTTGCATGCATTCAAGATAATTACAAAACCATATTCATTGTTTCATGTGCATTTTGTAGTGAACTTTTGATTAAATTCAATTGTGTTGCTTTGTTTGATCTTAGAACTTAGCTTAAATGTTGTTGAGGCGAGATTTTGAGTAACGTTTGATTTGGAAAATGATTGTAGGCTTTCTTTGACCCATTTGAGCCTTTCAAAGCCTACCAAATGACATCAATCCTTAGTATGCCTCTACTTTGAGCCTAAAGCCTTTTCTTTGGACAATCACATTTTTAGCCTATACCCTTTTGAGTGCTCATACGCACTATCCCTCTCATGACGCAACATTCTTGAGCGCACTAACACATGCAAGTTACAAAAGAAGATTCAAAGTTCAAATTTGTCAAACACAAAAGTTACCAAAGTCCCTGAAAGTCAAGAATGCAAAAACGACCTCAAAAGAAAGAAGAAATAGTTGAAAATTCCTTACAAGTTCAAATAAGTCAAATTTCAATAAATGAAGAACAATACTCCAAAATATTAGGAGAAACTTCAAAATATGAAGAGAAGGGAAAAAAAAGCAAAGACAAGGAAAGCTTCAAAAGAAGTCAAAAATTGTAAAAACAAGGGACGATAAAGAGGATCAAATGCTAAAAGCGTAATTAAAGTTGAAAGCACAAAGTCAGTGCAATATTCAAGAAAGAATTCAGTCACTTTTTTCCAAATAATATCCTACCCATCTCTAAGCCTACATTACTAGCCAATAACAAGTCTTACATGATCTCATTTCAAATGTTCTCACATTAGTGGAGACTTACAAGAAGGTCAAGCCTATGGTATCACAATTGCATGCATTGAATATTTTTCTGAGTGAGTGAATTTTGCAAAGTGTCATCAAATCAAAACACTTTAAATGTGTGCGAATTGAGACTTTATTTGTGGTGAGGGCACTTGAAACAAGATATTTGGTCTAGTTCAAAGTTTTGTTTGTAGCACGATGAACAAATCTTGTCATTACTTGAGTACATTTGAATCCATAGAAATTACCTCGAAGTTAATCTCAGTGGAATTGTGAGAAATTTCTATGCAAAACTATTGTTGACGCTAACGAAGTTTAAATATGTTTTATTATTCAAAAAATAATAATAAACGGGCTGACACCCAATTCTCAATACTTATCCAAAGTAACTTTGTGGATCGTTTCATTGTTAATATTGTATTTTTTTATCGTTATACATTTCAAAATGACATCATTTTAAATTTAGTTCATCATACCTTTCAAAATGTCATCTTTAAAAAAAATTTAATTTGTTATCTCAAATAAAATGATGTTTTTTTTTAAAGAAAAAATTGATTTGTCATGCCGCTCAAAATGACACTTTTATTTTGTTATTCCATTCAAATTGTTTTTTTAAATTTTTTTTGGTATGATGTTATTATGTTCAAAATGTTGCATTGGGTCGTCACCTCGTTCCTTGTTCATGTTCAGAACCTTTCATTGTTATACATTCTGATTTTTGGGGTCTAAGAACGGTTCTCTCTATTTCAAAAGCTCGATATTTTATCACTTTTATCGATTAATGTACTAGAGTGACATGGGTGTCTTTACTTTACAAGAAGAGTGATGCATATATGTAAAGCATTTAATGAATTTTAGAATATGGTGCATACTCAATACCAAAGAAAAATTTGAATTTGGTAGTCTAACAATGTTAGGGAGTTTGTTGATGGCTGGTTCGGAGAATACCTTAGTCAATTAGGGATACAACATCATATTTCCTACACATATACACCGCAACAAAATGGTTTGGCAAAAAGAAAGAATAGAATTTTTTTGAAAGTAGTTCGTGCCTCTCTTTTTGGTATGAACATGTCTCACTTTTATTGGGGGGAGACAGTAAAGTCGGTTATTTATCTTATCAATCAAGCTCCTTCTTGAGTTATTGACTTCCAAACTCCTCAACAAAATTAAAGTCATTTTGCACAATAGCACATCTGCCGAACCTTGAACCTCGAGTTTTTGGATGTACAATTTATGTCCATATTAAAAAAGTCTTAAGAGGTAAATTGGATCCCTATGCAACAAGATGTGTGTTTGTTGGCTATTCAAATCTTCAGAAGGGTTATCGGTGCTATGGTCCTCAAAATAAGAAGTTGTATGTTCCATTATATGTCTCCTTTCATGATAACATACCTTATTATGGAAGGGGAGTTTCCAATTCAACTCTTTATGGGGATAATGCGAGTGAAGCACTTGAGCCAAACAAGAAATATACTAGAGTTCCACTGGACCAAGTTGTGTTCTTAGACTTGGAAGAATTGCAAGGAAGATTGAGTAAGAATACACATTCAATTAAAGAGATTCCCTCTTATCAGCCTATCGAGTCTCTAGCTTTTCCAAATCTATCTGAGAGTGCTGAAGTATCAATATGTAATTAAGATGTTGTAGAAGACCCCATATTAACACCATCAACTAAAGAGACCTCACAGAATGTTCAGGAAGATATTGCACCTCAGGTAATTCTCAATACCCCTCCTTCTCAATTACCACCACGATTAAATAGGTGTCCCTAGAAAACAATATGAACCTGATCTTAGAACCAAGGCCAACTATCCAATTAATTACTATTTCTTAAGTCATAGATTATTGGATTCATATGCTTTAATTGTTAATCAATTATCCAAAGTATCTATTCCTAGTAGTGTGCAGGAGGCATTACCAAATCCAAAATGGACAAAGGCAATGAATGGAGAGATGGAAGCCTTGCAAAGAAACTCAACTTAGGAGTTGGTTCAGCTGCCAAGAGAAAAAAAGACAATTGATTGTAAATGGGTATATACTGTGAAACTTAAAAGTAGATAGAAATATTGATAGATACAAGGCGAGACTAGTCGCAAAGGGTTATGCTCAGAAGCATGGAATCGATTATCAAGAAACTTTTGCACCAGTAGCCAAGCTCAATACTATATGTATTCTTATATCTATTGCAGTAAATAGAGAATGCCTTTTACGATAACTTGTAAAAAAATGCCTTTCTGAATGGTGACTGGGAAGAGAAGTATACATGAAATTTCCCCTAGAAATTAAACAATGTCCAATGCATAAAGGAAAAATATGCAAACTGAAAAAATCACTTTACGAGCTAAAGCAGTCACCCAAAGCTTGGTTTGGGAGGTTTGCGTTAGAGATGAAGTCTATTGGTTACTTGCAAAGTAACTCCGACCATACTTTGTTTATTAAACAAAATGGGGGAAGGTAACAATATTGATTGTATATGTTGATGATATAGTATTAACTGATGATCATGACCCCGAAGAAATGAAGAAACTACAACAATACTTAGCCACCAAGTTTGAAATGAAAGACTTAGGACAATTGCGATATTTTTTAGGTATTGAAGTGTTAAGGCCAAGACAAGGGATCTCTCTTTCCCAGCAGAAATATGTATTGGATTTACTGATAGAATTTAGAACGCTTGATTGCAAACCAGCTGAAACACCGATAGAGATGAACCTGCAACTTGGAATTTCTTCTGTGCAATAATTAGCAGACAAAGTTTGTTATCAATGGCTACTTGGGTAAGTTGATCTATCTAACTCACACGAAATCGGATATTGCATATGTGGTAAGTGAGGTGAGCCAGTTTATGCAAGATCCAAGTACAAAACACATGAATACAGTCCACAGGATCCTAAGGTATTTGAAAAATGCTCCTGGAAAAGGGTTGATGTATTCAAAGAATGAAGCACCAACTGTTGAAGGCTACACCGACACTGACTGGGATGGAGATCGCTTAACCAGGAGATCGACTTTAGGTTACTTCACATTTGTTGAAGGTAATCTTGTTAGCTGGAGAAGTAAGAAACAAAATATTGTTTCTCGATCAAGTGCAGAAGCAGAATTTTGAGGTATGACGCATGGTTTACATGAGCTATTATGGATCCAAAGAGTTCTGCGTGATCTTGGAGTTGAAAGTTCTGGACCTATGAAGTTGTTTTGTGATAATAAATCTGCAATTGAAATAACATAAAACTCAGTGCAACATGATCGCACTAAACATGTCGAAGTAGATTGTCATTTCATCAGACAAAAACTTGATCAAAAGATCATCCAGTTTCCATATGTAAAGTCTATAAATCAACTTGTAGATGTCCTCACAAAGGCAGTACCAGGAAAAATATTTCATGAAGCGATTGACAAGTTGGGCATGATAGATATCTATGCACCAACTTAAGGGGGACTATTGACGATAACAGATCTGATTCAAATCCCATGATTATAGGAGATCGTAATTCTAGGAAATTTTATTACAGTAATATTTATTTATTGCCTCTTATATGTACATTGCTTAAAATAGAATTCTACCTAACATAGAATTCTAGGTTTTCTCTTTATTGTATATAAATACACATATAATACAATGAATAGAAGAAGCGAACAATAGTTTTCTTCATGTAAGCCTGCGGCTTTGTTCAACAAAGAGAGACCAGAAATTACATAAAAAAATATTTGATTAAAAAAATACGATGGTCAAAATAGCTTCAATTCAAAAGTAACTAAGGAGTAAGGACATAAGCAAGCTACAAGCCTTAGATTGTCTCTATTACAAATATAAAATATTTGAATGAGTTGATAAATGAATTATTAAATCTTACAATACCGTAGGAAAATAAGTAGACTTCTTTAATTTTATATTATTATTTTATCAAATATAAAATATGATTGGGTTAAAGGGTAAATAAATTTATTATTAAAAAAAAAGCTTTAAAGAAATATACCAAGTGACATAGGGTATAAAATAAATTTCAGATTCGGCTCATTAATAATCAATTAAATTAATTATTTAAAGAGATATCGTTAATTAAATAATCATAATTAAAGGAATAATTCAAAATTTTAATTTCAAATTTATGGGAAGATTTTTTATATAAAAAAATAGTTCTAGTGCTCGACCTAACGGTTTGTTACACTTTCTTCTTTGCATGACCTTAGATCAGGGCCGACTCTATGCTTTTAGTTGAATAAGGCATTCGCTTTAGGCTTTTCGTCCTGAAAATAATGTGTTTTTCCTAATTAAGGCTTTTGCGGCTGTCGTCGTCCATCGGAGGGTTATGAGGAATTCGATTTAATTATCTCGTCCGAGAGTTGGTATGTATATGTCACAAAAAAATGATACTCTAATCAAAGAATTGCACAAAAACATCTTGCTAAATTTCAATTTCTCTATATAATAATTCCAACATTCTTTATTCTTTAAAGCAAAAATAAAGAACCTTTAAGATTAAGATTAATTTTGTCCCATATTTAATCATGGGTATTAATTAATCAAGATTACAAAAATGATGAGATTATTACAATACTATACGTTATTTTAGGCCCACTTAGCCAAAAGTGACATACAACCGGCCCCAAAAAGAAGAAATATATTAGCTCCCATCAAAAGTTTAGGACTATCTTGCATTCTAGTGCTCATAAAATCTGCTGCAAGTAAATCCACTAAAGCCATGTAAATCAAAATTCCAGCAGCAGCAGAATTGAAAATGCCTTCAACCATGAGTGCAGTTGGACTTGTTTCACTATACACTGTTGATATTCCAAAACCAATTGCAATTCCAATTGGTGTTGTTAGGGAGAAGAAAATTGCCATCAATGCAGCTTTTTTAATCTTGAATTTCGCCTGTTGATGCAATAAAAAAAAGTTAGAGAAATAAATACTCTTTTAACTTCTCGAAAACTTGACTAAACAGACTATTAAGATAATATACCTCAGCTATGCAGCCACCTAAACCCATGCCTTCAAACAGCTGATGGAAAGTTAACGCAGCTACAAGGGGCTTAATTGTCTTAGGAGATTCTGAGGCACCTAAAGAAACACCAATTATTACTGAATGCACCAAAATTCCCAATTCCAATACCTGTTTCACATCAATAAAAAACCAAATTTTATAATTATTGATGATGATGAGAATCCACCTTTTGCCACTTGAATTACATATTCCTTTCAGATAACTTGTAAATTCTATCTCCACTTTCAATAACACATATAGGGAAATTTGCAGTTTTAGTCCCTTAAATATGGACAAATTCTAATAGTACTATCTTTAACTTTTTTTTCTTCTTCTCCGAAACAGAATATTACTATCTTTAACCATATTATGTTAACTTTGTACTACTATTAATCTATTTTGGAGTATAAAGTTCTAACAATAATTTTAAACACATATCACGAAAAGTTCAAAAGTAGATTCACATATCCCAAACTGCCTTAATCATTTTTGGTTAAAACATTGTTTTGTATCTCAAAATTAAACAAAAAATATTTTACTTCATTAGGAAAAACTTTGTCAATCATGGAAATTTATTACATTTAGTTTTAATTAAAACAAAATGTAAATCGACTCTTAACAATAACTAATGAGTCACAACCAAAAAAAAAAAAAACTGAAAAGAAGGGTATGTCCAACTAATTAATGAGAAAATATGAATTACATAGTTTTTTCATCGATCGATTTATTCAGTTATAAGTTATTTGGTTCCATGAAATTAATGGAGGTGAGTGAATTATCCATACCTGTGAGATAACTCTCCGACGAGATAAATCCAATTCATCGGTACCCTCCGATGACGACAACATAACAGAGCCATGAGCATGTCCATGAGTTGAATGCGTATGCACATGTACCTCTTTTTCTTCATCACTATTCACAGGCTTTTGCTTCGTAAGATTCGATTTCTTATAAAAACTCGTCGCCAATAAATCCACCATCATCGTTCCGATAGCGGAAATCATAGCAATAAGTCCAGCAAAGGGAAAATCTCCCCATGGTTTTTCCGGAAGACAAGAACTAGACAAGCTCTCGAATGCATCCGGTAGTATATGAACAAATCCGGTAGCCAAAATCACTCCGGCCGCAAAAGCCTTAATTAGGATAAACACATTGTTTTCAGGGCGAAAAGCTGGGATTATCTTACCGAGAATTGGAATCGATACGCCTATAGCACCGGCAATTAAAATCGAAGCGACTGCTACCAATTTATACTTCAACGCTTCGGTTCTGTTCCGATCATCGGTATCTTCATCGCAAGTACATTCTGAAGAAACTAAAGCGGGAAGAAAGAACAAAAAGAGAAGAGAAAAAGCAACAAGTTTATTCTTCATGTTTTTTTTATAGAGAAGAGGGAAGTTTTAGAAAAGAGTTTTAAGATTTGTGTATATATATATATATATAGAAGAATGAATGAAGTGGGGACCAGAAAGCCGCCTGAAAATAAGAGGAAAACAAAATGGCGACATCTAAAGCCATGCAGAGGAGAAAGTGTAAGTAAAAGTGAAGGTTAGTGGGACAAGTGTAAATTAATTAGGGAGAATGACGACACAATGAGTTGAAAATAAGTAAAATATGAGGAGTGGGGTCAAACTACCATAAAAGTTCCTTGTTATTGTATCCTATTTACGGACTACCTAATTTGTAAACTTTTTCCTATTAAATTCTTCTATATTTTTATATGAAAAAACAAGTTAAAATATTTTACTTGAGTTAATTAGTTGTCAAATTTTGATTTGCTATAATTATTAAAATAAAATAAAATTGATATAATGAATTTATCACTTTACTCATTGTAATTGATATATAGAGTTTTAAACATATTTGCTCACTACATTTTTCAATGACATTAACTTAATGTTAATAAATTGAGGGTATAATAGAAAAAAATATATTGAAATTTGTTAAAAATTGACAAGTAAAAAAAGGAAAATCAAATTAGAAAATATTTGACAAGTAAATAGGGAGTAGTTAAAAATTACCTTAAATTTGACACACTTTATCAAAAACACACCTAAGCTATGAGAAATCTTAATTACCACCTCAAACATGAATTTTGGACTATTTACCCCTAAATTATGAGAAGTCTTAATTACCCCTCAAACATAAATTTTTAAAACTATTTACCTCCCCAATATGCCACATGGCACAAAACAATTACTTCGTCTCAATTTATATGACTCACTTTTCCTTTAAATCAATCGAAAAAAATGCCATAGATAGTAACACATTAGCATATGTAATGTAGTCATTAAAAAGTTTGAGAAATTATTTCTCAATAGATTTTCAAATTTCTTAAGCCAATTATTTATATATAGATTAGTTGATCAAATTATATTAAATACATTTTTAAGCAAAACAAATCATATCAAAATATTATGAATCTTTAGCATACTTTTCTTTGTTGTTTGATTTGAGTTTTCAAGATTTACTGTAATTAGCTTCTGAAAGATGCCTTGTTAATTCGATCCCAACACACAAAAAAATCAGAATTTTACCTATAAATATTTTTTTTTTCTTATATTTCTTTTTCTCTCTTTTCTTGGCCCTAGAAAGTTGCTTTACTTTATGGGTGCGTTGCCTCACTCAGCAGATCGGCACTATAACTTATGAGACAAAAAGAATTCAATAAAAGTTGTTCTTTAATTACGAAATGCTATTCTTTAGTACTATATTATTGTCCATTTGTGTTATTTAAAGTCGAATTGTAAATAAATTTCCTGTTTTCCAACTCAAACACCATGTTAAAATTTTAAAATAATGATTTAATTATTTTTAAAAAGGCATATGCAAAAGTTGACTTAGCAGTTTAAAAGTGTAATTCTTGTGTAAATTAAGGACAGATTTGACATAGTAATTGTTTAATAATAATTGATATGCTTTTCCAAGAAAAGGAAGGATGAGAATGCTCAAACAAAGTTCTTAATTTGACTAAAATTGAAGGACTATACAAATTGTCCTTATTCTCTCACTTTAAGAGCAATCTTTGCATAATCAATGAGATAAAACGTCTCATCCTACATACTTTTCGTGTTTGGCGTACGATACATATTCTACTTCCAATAAACATAAGTAGAGATGAGTATAAAATATCTATTTTTAACTATCAATTAAATTATTGAATTTAAAATTTAAAAATTTCAAACAGAATATTGAACGTCCACCCCTATTAATATAAGGGGTTTCTAGTTCATCATATCTGCATGGAAGGATTTAAAAAGGGTTAATAGGTGTCACGTGACACTGCTTCATCATAAAAAAATTACTAAAGTATTAATTTGAGTCTTTGTTTAGTGATAATTGTTCCAAGTGTGATACCGAGTTTGTGAGGCTTTGTAAAAATAAGTGGGGTTGGCTTCTTGGAGAGTAGAGTATTCGATCATAGTTAATCGTTGAACAGTTTATTTGAGTAAACTATTGAGGTGAGGTAGTTAGAGTTAGTCCCTTTAATTATAGAGTTGTAATCTAAAGTTGCTCTTTGAGGTTAGTCAAGTTTGGTGAAATGAGTTGTAGGTCGTGATTTTTCTTCCCTTGAGCAAAAATGTTTTCCACGATAAATCTCTATTTCATTTTTTACGTTTTTATTTATGCTAATTCAACAAAAAAACTAGTTCTTATTTTGGTGGTCAAAATTTCTTCAATATTATTTAATAGTAAATAAAACAACCATATTTTTTTCTTGAAAATAATGAAAAGAGGCCAGCGGTCAATTTAAGAATGAAAACAAAATTAGAATATAATGAAATTATTGGAAGGAATAACTGAGTAAGATGGACATTTATATAAAATTTTATAGTAGAAGAATCTTTAAAGACAAGTTGATCACCATCTCTAGGTTCTCCATTCCATCTATAATTAATTGTATTAAGCACCCTACATAAAACTTTTTGAATATATCACTTTTGACATGGACCACATAAAGTGTTCAACTTGAGTGAATGACTAAGAGATTTGTGCTTTATTTATACGTAAGACCAACAATTTTTAGATTTTAGAAGAGAACAAGATTAGATACCTTGATTGCCCATGTCACAACTAATTTGAGTACTCACCCTTGGTTAAAGACAGGATTCATGATTTAATATTTGTGGTTCTCATTCATACTAAATAAAAAATAAAATATGATGATCAAGGGAGTACCTTGAAAATCTATCGGTTTATTTTTTGACAAAATAAATTTAAGTTATAATAAATAAATATGCTATTTAATTTGATTTCAACTTGTATTTATACTGTTTCATTTTGGGTGTGCATAAGTAGACACTTAAACTTGTATAAAATTAAACAAGTAGACACACGTTCTACGTGACATAATACGCACATGACGCTACGTAGAATGCAAATTGGCCAGGTAGGGCGTCGCATATGACACATATGTCTACTTGTTCAACTTTATACAAGTTTAAGTACGTACTTGTACATCCCCAAAGTTAGACGGCGTGAATGCAAGCTGAAGTCAAGTTAAATGATACATTTATCTATTATAATTTATACCTAAATTATTTAAAGAAAACGAATGAGATCATTAGTTTGTGAACATTATTTTTCATTTAGTTTTAATCCTTACCGATTGAGTCCATCCGTTTTTAGAAAAATATATTTGATACCATTATTCCATTTGCTGCAGGATATCATAATTCAAACTTCTCAAATTTACGTAATATATAGATTCCCCAAAAAGAATAAAAGAAAAGAGAGATGAATAAACACCTTAGAATTGTCTCTATCAGCCAAAAGAAAAATCAAGCTTTATTATTCATATGTTAACTACAAGGGAAGTCTCTTTTTACATGTCCACCAAACATAGATTCTTAACAGATATTTTAATGAACATAGACAAAAAAAAAATGATAATTTAAGAGATCTTCGTTTAAATTTGTTTTTATAATACTAACTTCTATTGTGATTTACAGATAGATAGCCTTAGAGTTTTATGATCTTATTTGACACCTGACATAGGTTTAATTTAGTGGTTAAGGTTTAATTAATTAAAATAAAATCCTAATTATGATTAGACTAATTAATTACTTTCATATGTTTCTTGCCAATTTATTTTACAATCCCACAGTTCTAAATCCACATTATATTTTTCCTAAATATAAATTAAAAAATTCTCTCTACCTTAAGTTAATTTCCTAAATATATGTAACTACATGCCTAATCGTTTTATCTTATTTACTACTCATATTCGTCCCATATTATGGTCACTTTCTATTTTATACGGTGATTATGAAATCATTAATTGATAAATTAACTTTACTATTTATCCTTTTGTCATATCAATGTACATAAAAATAAGTTAGAAAAAAAATACGTAAAGAATAGGAATAACTATCATATTGGTAATTGTTCAAATTTCCAAATGTCATAGTAATTGCAGGGATAAAATGAGAAAAATTTAATTGATTTTATCTCAATTTAGTAAGTGATCAAGTAATATGAGACAACTATTTTTAATAAGATGTTCATCTAAGTTGAGACGGAGGGAGTAATTATAATAGGAAAAATTACGCCAAAATGACAAACATGATTTAAAAGACTCTGTTAAGACTCGTCTTGGGGCTCGCCCTGGGCGGAGCAAAACAACCAAAGACTCATGTGTGGGGTTTAGTTCTGTAAGACACACGCCCTAACCCCCAACTGTACGCCCTTAGCACGCTCAACGCCCAATAAGAAGAAGATTGACTCAATTAACAAGTTATAGTATCACATTTACTATTTGGTAACAGTGTGATGGTGATTATATATTATGTAACATTTCTTTTAAAAATACAAAGCAAAAATTTACTTTTTAACTTATCAGTGTCTTCATGTTTTAAAATCTTCATATTTTATTTAGCTATTTGAAAGTAATTTTATGTTTATTCATGATGGAGTGATGCTTTTATTATAATACTAGTAAATTTTATTGATTATTTTCTTTTAGGGGGTAAATTGTATAGTATGATAATTATATATTTTTATACGTAAATAATGATTATTTTATTATTAGAAAGTTAAGATATTAGATTATTTATACTTGTATAATCGTGTTATAAGTTTTATTTTCTATGAGTTTCCTTAATCATGTTTGTAATTATTTCAAACTATTGATGTATTTTTATAATTTTGTGTTGTTATATTATTATATTATATTGTAAATTAAAAATTTAAAGATTCATAAGGCTTACACCCCATGTCTCGAGACTTACGTCTCGCCCTATGCTAAGTAAAACGTCCCACCTCATGCCCCCGCCTTTTAAAACACTGATCTAGAGTATATTATGTAATATAGTTATATAGTTTCGATTATTTTTAATCCGTGACTATAGTTTTGCAAATTTTTCTGTTCGGTTTCCTAATTGATCCAGAACTTGTATAATTCGGTCCCTGATCGATCAAAGTCCTAAAGGAATGGAGAAATGGTTCAACAAGTTTCCCCATTGCTATTTAGCCCTTTTACAATTATGTAATTAAGTAAATATGTAAATATATATGCATACCCAGTGCAACAATGTATGTGTATATATATCCTGCAGATCTTCCAAATTTACATTCCAACAAAAAAATTTCATACACACGGACATAATGTAGGACCTCTGCTCGCACGGACGACATATATCTAGTAGAATAGAAACATGTGAACTTTTAGGAATGGATTTTTTTATTTCTGAAAATACCAACTAATACCACAATTACAATCCATAGAAATCATTTCACTAAATAATGTTTTGTTCGATTATTATAGAGCTGATGTTATAATAGTAGTTATTACGTATGTGTATTTTTCATCAAAAATCAAAATTATTAGTGCTCAATTGTTGATGGGGAACAATACTAAATAAAAAAGAGTCAACTATTTGGAATTTGTCTGACAGAAGAAGTGAGTAATTTCTATGCACGAAAACCTCAAATTTATTATAGGACATACTAGAGGGGTGGATTAGAGAGGATTTATTTACTCATTTTTACCCTTTAAATGGAGATATTAGTTATGTGGAGATTGTAACACATAGAATGAATGAGTTGTTATACCGTCAGTAATAATTTTTAAAATTATTATACATGAATTACTTATTTTGAAGGGGTAGTTTTACATTCAAATAATTAATACCTAAATTGCTAGTTTAGTAATCGAGGTTACACAAAATTGGAGGGAAAAGAAATAAGTTGAATTTGGAAAAGTACTCTCTAAGGCTAATGTACTTGAGTAAAATTTATTTTGTATCATACACGAAAGGAACCCTTTTTGTGTATGTGCTTGTGATAAAAAAAAAATAGATACTTTATTTCAATACATACGTGTATTAGGTTAAAAATAAGACCCAACTTCTCTTGGAATCTTGAATATGCCAATAGTGTCAATTGATATTTGGAAAGTTCCTACATAAGTTGTCGGATCCTCAAAAAAAAGCTTTTTCTGGGGACACGTTGTTCAAGTCGAGTTTTTTTTACTGTCCCTTCCAATACATCCCTTCTAACATTTCTATTTTCAAACAAAAATACAATCATATTAAAGAGATTCCACCATCTCACCGAGAGCTAGCCTAGAAGTAAAATGTAAATGCACTAATCTTGTTGAAGATGAAAACATAAAAGAAAATTAATGAGTATATGCGAGTTTTCTTTGATTGATCACTTTTACAATGTTCACTAGTTATTAAAAAAATTCAATTAATTTATCAATTTAGGCAACACAAAACATCATTAAAGACTGAGGATGGAAAAAAACCGACTTAATAACATAACAAATTCATAACATTTTATTTTTAAATCTAAAACCTCATATAGATGGATAATTGATTACTAACAACAAGTGACTTCTTTTTTCTTTTCTTTTTTAATTGAAATTTGACCCGGTTGGGCCGATTTTATATATGTAAACTACTAAAATTGTTCAAAAAAAAAAGAAAAAACGTCTGACTAGCCCAAAAGTGGTTGGACAATAAATTAAACAACAAAAAAATAAGACAACTAGCAAAGTCTTCTCTAAGCATAGCTTCAATTTTAAGAACTCCAATTATAAACTCCATGATAATTCTAAGATCAAGATTCCTCCTCATCTTCTGGCTCAGGGGCAACATTCAAATCAAACTTCAGATGCTCGACCAAAATAGTATTTTGTGTTTCTTTTTTAATCTTCTCTACCCGCAACTTCAATGCCAACTTCTGGTCCTCCATATGTTTATCGTGAGGTATTTCTGAGCCAGGGTACAGAATCTTATGCATTAGTACTCGTTTTTTTTCTTTCTCGTTACATGTTTGCAATTCTTTATGGAGATCTTCCAATGCCTCAAAACCATTTGATTTTCCCTCAGCATAATCACGTTGGCGGTCCTCTAGTTTCACTCTGAGAAAATTTTCAATTATTTCTTCTATGCTTGTGGAACCATAGGAACATGGTTTTCCACCTGGTGTAAAGAGCATCACACCAACATCTGCCCCAGTTTGAGTTGCAAACTTCTTTGCATCCTCAAACAAAGTTTTTTTTCTTTTTGAGAAACTCACAGTACGTGCTCTCTCAGACTCAATGAACTTCATTTCAATTTTTTGCTTGCCTTTTTTGGTCTCATTTTCCATTGCAAAAGAAAATGATATGAAGAAGAAAGTAATATATTTCTGTTGAATAAGGCTGAGCAATTTTAAGAGGAACACTTGTGTAATTTATAGTAGGTATGTGAGTGTACTGCTCACGAGGTTTGTAATGTTTTCTTGTTATGAGTCTAACTATCACGTGTATTATCATATTTACTTAATGCTTTCATATTATATAGATCTTTCTATCACGTGTGTTTTCACATTTGTTTAATGCATTCATATTATGAGTCTACTATCACATTCATATTATGAGTCTATATTTTCATATTATGTGATTCTATTACAAAGTTATCTTGTAACTCAACAAAAATTATGAAGTTGCAAGGTAATAATGCCGAATTGAATTTAAAGACAAATAAAAAAGAAACAATGCGCACACACACACATATATATACATATATATATATATATGGTAGAATTATCTCTTTGAAGATACAAAAGCAGGTTTAAATGCAGAAATAAAATGGAGTTCCCATAATCTCCAAAAGTTTGACATAACAATAACCAAAACAATTGCGGAACACAACGCCTAGAACCTGAAAGTCAATGTACCAAAACTCTACTAACGACAAGTCTAAGAAAATGGGTACAACCCAAACTAAACATATGAGTAAATCTAACTAGATAGTTTGGTCTCGATCAGTGATCTCCTAGATGTGGTCTGTCAATAGCAACCTGAAGATTCCCTGTACTCAACAAATAAAGAGCAAGTGCAGTATCAGTACACAACCACAGTGTACTGGTAGGATCACGCGGCTCTCCCTGTAAGCGAACATACATAAGCAGTCACAGCATAGTAAACATGACATGTACAGAATATATATACATATACCGGTTATCAATCAAGAGCAACTTACAAATACATATTCTCATTAACAAGTAATTATGACAATTCAATGGTCCTTTCATGGAACCCATACCCACACTGTTAGTGTGCCAGAACGTGACACCCGATCCCAATTAGTGTGTCAGAACGTGACACCTGATCCAATGTGTATGTCAGTACGTGACATCCGATCCTAATTAGTGTGTCGGAACGTGACACCCGATCCATTCAATATGCCACAATTACAATCACAATGTACATTCTCATAATCATACAATCAAGTGTTGATTCATGGTATACAATCATTCATTCATACTCATTTACATTAAGTGTGATCAATAGTGCCACATTCGCATACATACATTCATTACAATGAAGCTAATACTAGCATACATCACACAAACATGAAATCAAACCATTACCTACCTCGAAACCAAACTTTAATTCCCCTAAGGCACTTGAATCTTTCCTTTCCGGATTATTTCTTCTTGTTCGTGGTCTAAAAACATACAATTAATGCAAGGATCAATTAACGAGGTCTAATTACCGAGATTACATTCGAAATCATTAACCCTAGGCCAAACCCAAGATCCCAATACCCAATTTAGGGATTTTTCCACCATTAACTTCAGATCAAAACCTTCTCCCAACAATAATTACCCAAGAATCTAAGTTCTACAGATCGAAATACAGATTAGGGGAGTAAAATTGTTACCTTTAGTACTAGAAGATGTGGAAAACCTTCAAGAAAAAGCCCTGGTTCGTCTCTTAGCTCTCAAGAACAAAACCTGTAGAAAAATAACGTTTTTGGATTTTAATCCCGACTTAAGTCACGTCTGGCCCGCTACAACGGACCTCATCCCACTACAACGACCCCGCCCTAGCGGCTTGCATGGAGATAGAAAGTCAAAATTGGAGATCCAAACTCTCATTTCACCACACACCTTCAACCCATGACATTCAAAAACTACTCGTTTGCGCTAAGATTAGTTTCAGGAGTTCTACTCGCCTGAATTCGATTCCGTAAAGTTGTATGGGTTCCTTAACATCTTAGATATCTACTCATGTGATCAAAATCATAATTATATCACTCATTCATTACTTGATTTCCCTAGACCTCACATGACTCAGATTTCGTCCAAATCTGGACTAGGATAGGAATTTCCAAGTTACTACCTAAAAGTTTTCTGACCCCGATTCTTTCCCCATTGGCTTTTCCCTAACGACGAAATCAGGTCGTTACAATAGATAACAAATTTACCCATCTATCGTCCCCGAGTGATCAACTAGGAAAGACTGGCTAAAGTAAAGGTAGAGTAGTACCTGAATCGTCGAACAACTGGGGATACTTTCCTTGCATGTCCTTCTGGGTCTCCCAAGTGGCTTCCTCAACTGGACGATGCTTCCATTGAACTTTCACGGACTTAATCTCCTTGGTCCTCAGCTTTCGGACATCACGATCAAGAACTGCAATCGGTTCCTCCTCATACTGTATGTCTTTGTCTAACAAAACTGAGTCTCATTTTATGATGTAATCCCCATCCCCATGATGCTTCTTCAACATGGATACATGAAATACTTGATGAACTTCTGATAATGTTAGGAAGTAGATCCAATCTATAAGTCACCGGCCCTACACAGTCAAGAACTTCGAATGGTCTAATGTATCGAGGACTAAGCTTGCCCTTCTTGCCGAAACTCATCACCCCTTTCATGGGACATTTTAAGAAGAACATTCTCACCAGTATGGAATGTCATGTCTCTTACCTTATGGTCTCCATACTTTTTCTGTCTACTTTGGGCTTCTAGGAGCTTAGCTTGGATGCTTCTTACCTTATTCTGAGCATCCTTCACCAAGTCAACCCTCAAAGGTTTCACATCTCCAACCTCAAACCATCCTATGGGTGATCTACATCCCCTGCCATAAAGTGCCTCAAATGGTGCCATATCAATGTTAGAGTGGTAATTGTTATTATAGGAGAACTCACACAAAAGTTGGAACTCATCCCAATGTCCTCCAAAGTTAATCACACATGCCCTTAACATGTCCTCTAACACTTAAATAGTCCTCTCTGACTGCCTGCCCGTTTGCGGATGGAAGGCTGTGCTAAAGGTGAGTTGAGTACCCAACTCCTCAAGCAATTTCCCCCAAAACTTGGATGTCAACTGCGTACCACGATCCGAAATGATAGATAGGGGAACTCCATGCAACCTTAATTACTATCTGTTTCACATACACCTTAGCCAATTGCTGCGCATTATAGTCTATTCTGACTGGAATAAGGTGGGCGGACTTAGTCAATTTATCAACCACTATACAAATAGAATCAAAATTCCCCAAGGTCTTGGGGAGACCAACCACAAAATACATAGCTATCCTTTCCCACTTCCATTCCGGAATTGACATTCTCTGAAGCAAACCTGCGGCCTTTGGTGCTCATATTTTACTTGCTGGCAGTTTTGGCACTTAGCCACAAACTCCGCTATATCTTTCTTCATGCCAGGCCACCAATAAAGTCGCTTCAAATCTTGATACATCTTGGTCACACCCGGATGAATGGAATACCTCGAACCATGAGATTCTGTCAATAATTTCTGGATCAAGTCATCCACTCGACGAACACAAATTCTTCCTTTAAAACTAAGCACACCCCCCGCATCAAGAACCATATCTTGTGCCTTACCATACACTGTCTTCTTTCTAAATTTATTCAAATTATCATCCTCAAACTGTTTGGCCTTGATTTCCTCAATGAAGGTGGCCCTAACCTCAATGCTAGCTAACACCCCACCTTTTTCTGAGATGCCCAACTGCATGAACTTAGACTCCAAATGTTGAATTCCCTTAGCCAAAGGTCGCTTGGATACACCCAAGCAAGCTTGACTACCCATACTCATCGCCTTTCGGCTTAATGCGTCTGCCACTACGTTAGCCTTAGCCGGATGATACTGGATGGTCACATCATAATCCTTGTGTAACTTCATCCACCTTCGTTGTCTCAGATTTAGATCCTTTTGATTGAATACATGTTGTAGGCTACGATGGTCAGTAAATACCTCACACTTGACACTATAAAGATAATGTCGCCAGATATTGAGAGCAAACACTACCGCTGCCAACTCCAAATCATGTGTTGGGTAATTTCGGTCATGTACTTTCAACTGTCGTGATGCATAAGCTATAACATTTCTATCCTGCATCAACACCGCACCCAAACCTAAATGTGAAGCATCACAATAAATAATGAAATCTTTACCTTCCACCGATAGTGCAATAATAGGTGTTGTGGTCAAGAGAGTCTAGAGCCTTTGAAAGCTCTCTTCACATTTTTTAGTCCATTAAAAAAGTACCTCCTTTTTGGTCAACCTTGTCAAATCTGTGGCGATAGAAGCAAAATTCTTCACAAACCTACGATAGTAGCTAGCGATCCCCACAAAGCTCCTAATTTCAGTTACCGAGCTAGGCCAAGCCCAATTCCTGACTGCTTCAATCTTTTGAGGATCTACCATTACCCTTTCCCTTGAAACTACATACCCCAAAAAGGCAACCGAAGTTAACCAAAATTAACACTAAGAAAATTTCGTATACGACTTTTGTTTCCCAAGAACACCAAGAACAATACGAAGATGGCCGGCATGCTCTTCCTCGCTTTTTGAATAAACAAAAATGTCATCAATAAATACTATAACAAACGAATCCAGAAATGGTTTGAACACACCATTCATCAAACTCATAAAAGCTGCAGGCATATTTATCAATCCAAACGACATAACTAGAAACTCATAGTGCCCATAGCGGGTCCTAAATGCCATTTTTGGTATATCTTTAGGCCTAATCTTTAACTGATGATAGCCAGACCTTATATCAATCTTAGAGAATACGGATGCACCCTGCAACTAGTCAAAAATATCATCTATCCGAGGCCGTGGATACTTGTTTCGAATGGTGACCCTATTCAATTGGCGATAGTCTATGCACATTCTCATACTACCATCTTTTTTCTTAACAAACAAAACAGGGGTACCCCATTAAGAAGCACTAGGAAGGATAAATCCTTTAACAAGAAGTCCCTGAATTTGAGCCTTAAGCTTTCTTAATTCTGTTGGAGTCATACGGTAAGGAGGAATAGAAATGGGGCGAGTACCAGGCTCCAAGTCAATGCAGAAATCTATATCTCTATCCGGAGGCATGCCAGGCAAATCAATAAGAAACACTTCTCTAAATTCTGACACTACATGAATAGACTCAATAGAGGGAGACTCAGCCTCAACATCCTGAATATGAACCAAATAGGCCAAACAACCCTGCCCCACTAGTTTCCTAGCCCTAATAGAGGATATGATCTTAGTTGGCTTAGGCTTGTACACCCCTTCCCATTCTAACTTTTCCCTATCGGGGATCTCTAGAGTCATAGACTTAGTATTACAATTAAGCACAACAGGGGGACAACCAAGTCATGCCTGAGATGATATCGAAGTCAGTCATATCCAAAATAACCAAATCAACCCAAGTTTGAAAACCCATAAAACAAGATATGACAAGAACGATAGACATGGGTGACTATGACAGACTCTCCAACTGGGGTAGAAACATGGATGGGGGCATCAAGTACATCAAAAAACATATTAAAATCCGAGACAAATCGCACTGACACTTAAGAATAAGTAGAACCCGAATCAAACAACACAATATCCATTCGGTCAAAGACAAGAATATTACCTGTGATTACTACGTCAGAAGACTCTGCCTCGCTCTTGTCTTAGGCATAACACCGAGCCTTGTCATCTTGATTGTCAACTTCCTTTCCTGGGCTCGTCGTACCTCTTTCTACATTACCATTTCCCCGACCTCCACAGCTTCGCTGACTTCCAAAGCCCACCTTGTGGACGTCCTCTACCATTATTATTGTTTCCCGTGGGTACCACTGTTCTAGTCTGTTGCTGCGCGGGGTCCAATATGCGTGGGTAGGGATAATCTCTCCTCATATGTCCAGGTTCTCCACAATTATAACAAGTGCGATCAAAAGATGGCATGCTGCCCGCCGAAGGTGCGGCTCCCTGTCTATCCTAAATCAAATTCTGATGTGGAGTTCCCGAGTAATTACCTGTAGAAATAGGCATAGCGGACTGAATTGGCCGAGCTGCAAGTGTTGGCCTCCCTGAACCTTTGGAGTAGGAACCCTGAAAATTACATATGTTCTTAGCTTTCTTAGCCAACGCCTTAGCCTGCCCATCCCGCCTAACTCCTTCCAGTTTCTTCACAAAATCCGTTACCTTATTAAAACTTTTCCTACAGAAGTCATGTGCACAAACAATACCTGTAACTCGGAGTTCAGTCCCTTGACGAATAGACAGATCCTCTTTTCGTCAGTAGTCACCAATTGCGTAGCATATTTAGACAAAGCATGGAACTTATCCTCATAAACAACCACAGACATACCACCTTGCTCCAAAGCCATGAACTCATCCTTATTACGATCTCTCAAGGTCCGGGGTACATACTTTTCTAGAAATAGAGCATGAAACTGAGTCCAAGTGAGTGGGGGTAAAACTGACGATCTACATTCAACATAGGCCCTCCACCATTTCTTAGCCTCACCCTGCAGCTGGAAAGTCATAAACCCTACCCCATGCTGGTGTACAATACCTAACTTATGCAGCCTCTCATAACAATCCAAAATGAATTCATAGACGTCTTCACTCTCAGAACCATAGAACACAATCGGCTTCAACTTCAGAAACTTAGTCAACATCTCATGGTCATTACCAGTCATTATGGGACCCAACAAAGGACAGAAAAAGGCGTCAGTACCTAATACTGCATCTCCCCAGGGACTAGTAACAGTAGCGGGGAGGTTGGTTGGGGGTTGATTAGCTTGCACTGCTGGGAGGATTCCAAGACCAACCAATCCTTTCATAAAAGATCTGATTTGTTGAGCTAACACTGGGTCTAAGGGAGGAACGCCAGTATTCCAAGACGGTGTATCCTCTTCCCATCCAACATCCCCCTCGTCCTCAATCTCCACATTCTCTCCTACCTCTTAATGATGTGCGGGAAGAACCTCATCTCTGGAAGCATTCTCAACTGGTGCTCCATCCCTAGTAGATGCTACCCTTCCTCGACCTCTACCCCTTGCTCTTCCTCTACCCCTGTCTCGACCGTGACCTCTTGCTACAGATTCCTCAGCTGGCGCATTAACGGGAGCTACGGGCTTGACGCCGTTGAATCTAGTGTTAACCATTTGCGGACAGAAGAGTGAAAAAGATCAGATACCAATTTGGATCACCAGTTAACAATTGGAATCAAGTTATAGTACGAAAAGAAACAAGAGAAAACAGAGAGATTTCCTAAAGTCCTATAGCCTCTCGAAGAAAAGTACAGATGTCTCCGTACCGTTCCGTAAGACTCTATTAGACTCGTTTTGGTACATCGAGATCAACAAACCTAGGGCTCTGATACTATCTTTGTCACGACCCATACCGTCGTGATTGACACCCACACTAACCCTTCGGTGGGAGAACCATTACTACTAACCAACTAACCCCAAAACTTAACATTTAAAGATACAGAAGCAGGTTTAAATACAGAAATAAAATGGAGTTCCCATAAACTCTGAAAGTTTGACATAACAATAAACAAAACAATTGCGGAAAACAACGTTTAGAACTTGAAAGTCAATGTACCAAAACTCTACTAACGACAAGTCTAAGAAATTAAGTACAACCCAAACTAAACATACGAGTAATTCTAACTAGATAGTCTGAGTCCGAAAGAGTGGACTAAACAAATGAGAACTCATGGTAGCCTGGAAGAACTGGCTCACCCTTGAATTCGGTCTTGATCAGTGATCTTCTACATGAGGTCTGTCAGTAGTCGCCTAAAGATACCTTGTACTCAGCAAAGAAATAGCAAGTGCAGTATCAGTACACAACCACAGTGTACTGGTAGGATCACACAACTATTCCAGTAAGCGAACATACATAAGCAGTCATAACATAGTAAACATGACATGTACAAAATATATATACATATACCGGTTATCAATCAAGAACAACTGGCAAATACATCTTCTCATTAACAAGTAATTATGACAATTCAATGGTCCTCTCATGGAATCCATACCCTAGCTGTTGTGTGTCAGAACGTGACATCCGATCCCAATTAGTGTATCGGAACGTGACACCCGATCCAATGTGTATGTCGGTACGTGAAATCCGATCCCAATTAATGTGTCGGAATTCAACATGCCACAAATCATAATCACAATGTACATTCTCATAATCATACAATCAAGTGTTGATTCATGACATACAATCATTCATTCATACTTATTTACATTAGGTGTGATCAATAGTGCCACATTCGCATACATACATGCATTACAATGAAGCTAATACTAACATACATCACACAAACATGAAATCAAATCATCACCTACCTCGAAACCAAGCTTGAATCCCCCTAAGGCACTTGAATCTTCCCTTTTGGGATTCTTTCCGCTTGTTTGTGGTCTAAAAATATATAATTAAGGCAAGGATCAATAAATGAGCCCTAATTACCCAGATTACAATTGAAATTATTAACCCTAGGCCAAACCCAAGTTCACAATACCCAATTTAGGGATTTTTCCACCATTAACTTTAGATCAAAACCTCCCCCCAACAATAATTATCCAAGAATCTAAGTTATACGGATTGAAATACAGATTAGGGGAGTAAAATCCTTACTTTTAGTGCTAGAAGAGGTGAAAAACCTTCAAGAAAAATCTATGGTTCGTCTTAGCTCTCAAGAACGAAACTTGCAGAAAAATAACGTTTCTGGATTTTAATCCTGACTTCAGTCGCGTCTGGCCCGTTACAACGGAACTCATCCCGCTACAGCAGCCCCGCCGTGGTGGGATAAATTCTGCCCTGGCGGCTTGCACGGAGATAGAGAGTCAAAATTGGAGATCCAAACTCCCGTTTCATAATACACCTTCAACCCATGACATTTAAAAACTACTCGTTCGCGCTAAGATCAGTTTCAGGAGTTCTACTTGCCCGAATTTGATTCCGTAAAGTCGTACGGGTTTCTTAGCGTCTTAGCTATCTATTCGTGTGATCAAAATAATAATTAGATCACTCATTCATTACCAGATTTCCCTAGACCTCACATGACTCAGATTTCGTCCAAATCTGGACTAGACTAGGAATTTTGAAGTTACTACCCAAAAGTTTTCTGACCCCAATTGTTTCCCTATTGGCTTTTCCCTAACGACGGAATTAGGTCATTACGCTCAGCTACTTGAACTTCACCTTTTGGTGAGGATTCGGTTTCTCGCATAACTTTCACCTTGCTACTCACTTCCCGGATATTTAAGAATAATTTAAAGATAAATAATCTCTCAACCCTGGCCCATACATAGTAAGAGTAAAATTAGTGTATATCCGCACTCTTCAGACTCTACTTGTGCGATATTACTTGGTATTTGTTGTTGTTATGACAAGGTTCAATGATAGTTAGAATAGATATGGGTTTTTGTAACCCTGATAGACCAGTAAAATAGGCTTCATAACTTATTGATCTTACAGATGTGGGCCTGAAGTAGCTAGCTGGTACACAAGTTCAAATAAGAGTTTTCTGAATCTAGTTACAAATACATGACACAATTTTTTTTGCATATACTATGATTTCTAAATCGCGATTAATTAATACTCATCTGACTTTGATAGTAACACAATAAACTGTGAGTAAATATTTTACTGCATACCAATATTTAAGTAAGTTGAACATAAAACTGACTTTGTTTTAGGCCCAAAGGATTTGAGGCCTCACTATCATTTCAACAACAAGCAAGTGAATCATTTGCTTTAGGCCCAAAATATTTGAGGCTCAAAAGTTATTAAAATATTTATTTGGGATAAGACACAAGCACCCTCCTAGACTATGATCGAAATTTCAGAGACACACTATAACTAAATTAAGGTCTTATTACTCCCCTGAACTCATTTCTTTTGTAATTTTTTACACCTTTTGGCATGCGTGGGAGATATTTGGAGACCACGTATGCTAAAAAGGTGTACAAAATTACAAAAGAAATAAGTTCAGGGGGGTAATAGGACCTTAGTTTAGCTATGATGTGTCTCTGGAATTTCGGTCATAGTCTAAGGGGATACTTGTGCGTTATCCCTATTTATTCAATTATTTCTTATCATTTGTAGAAGTAGTACATTATTTTTCCATTTAATAAATTTCTATGCTCTCTTTTTATCAATTTGTACGATCTAATTATTGATCTAAACTCCGAACTTAGTTGAAGTAAAATAGAAGATTATATTATCCGCCACGAAATGATTCTATAATGAAATTGCCATTGGTCTTTAGTTCATAGATGACAAACTACCTATTTTTGATAGGCTGTACACATTTTGAAAAGGATTTGGCCGAATGCAAACAGTCAAAAAACTCACACGATATACTGAATAAAAGAACAAAGCTGACTTTATGTCCTAGGAAATAATGTCATCGACTGATAGAAAATGAAGAACCATTTATACAGATGCAAAATAGAGTGATGGCAAGATAGATACAGAAACACCCCAAAAATTTCTAAGCTAAGATCGGAATCATTCATCATTTACGTATAATGTTGTATCGGGTGATTCTTAAATCGTGCTTAGGTTTTAAGGTTAATTCTTTAGTAAGGGAATAGATTTGGAGATGAATTATGGTCATAAGAATCTCCTAGCACAAAGATGAGTAGAAAGCTTTCTTACCAATTAAATTTTGATATAAGATTCTACTTAAGTCAGATCCAAACAATCATATCTCTCAGTATGTAATGAATTAGGTGTCCTTTAAACTATTAAATTAAAGGTCCATGAGTTTTTATTTCCACTCCGCCAAGCTTGCCTCATTTCGAGTTCAGAGTAAATCGTTATGACCATTTTACCAGAGACTACCACAACAGAGTTTTCAGAGTCAGTGACCTACGAACCTTATCTACGAGTCATAGGAAGAGTTACGGCCTGTACTGTTGACTCGTGGAAAAAGTTCTAGAGGTCAAACTTTTGGGTTCAATTCTTAAGGACCTATCTACGGGTCGTAGAAACTTCTACGGTCCCAGGTAGGTCACGTAGAATAAATTTCTGAGCCTTAAAATTTCAGTATGAATTCCACAGATAGGATCTATGGTCTGTAGATCAAACCACGAATCGTAGATGACCCCATGAAAGGTTTTCGATAGATTTTTAATTGTGTTTTTATTTTTCTTTTCCAACTTTTTCTAAGTCCAAACCATGACATTTTAACTTAAATTTGGGGAATATAGTCCACCAAGTACTCTATTTTCTTTTATTTCTACGCTCTCAACTCCCCAACTCAAAAAGAAAACCGCAAGGATTTCCACTATTCACTACTGACTAAATTAAAATAATCCTCCTGACAGCAGGTCTTATTTTTGTCATAAGTGTGACGGTCTGATTGACTTGTTGTCACTATTTTATTGGTGACCCAAATTTTTGGGCTTATTAACGGTGCTTCTGAAGATCCATCACATGTGTGACGGTTCGTCAAAGGCATCGTTATAAGCCATTGTCAGTTGTTTTCTCAAATTCGTGATAATGATTCACTATGTTATTAAGGTTACAAACTCAAATGATTCGTAAATCTCATAACATAGTGAAATGTCAGTGATATTTAATCACATTGAGTGTTACTCATTCTTTACCCTTGCCATACACTTGATGACACTAACGGGTGTTGTAAAACTATTGGAAATCACGGAAATCTCGTAGCTTGAGGCGCGCCTATGGCACTGTCCTTAAGGATATTTCACCGGTTAAGGTGTATCCTCCAGGATTCAACAAGCTCTTCTAGTACTAAAATTAGGAGCCATAATCTAACAAAGAATATTAAATTGGTAGAAAACCTAGCAACTCAAACAATAGGAAGGAACAATTTTCTTGTTCTACATACAAGGAAGACTTTGTTCTTTTATGTATCATCCATAGGAAAAATCATGGTAAATATATATAGAAAAAGGATTCACACAATAAAAGTGGTTGATAGCTCCAACGGCTAAAGGATTGGAATTCAAGGAAATTAATAATGGGAATAAAGGAGTGTAATTGCTAATCATGAAGAATAATGTCCAAATTTAAAGTTACTGTTAGCAATTTGGAAAAGGAAAATTGGTCAAACAATGCTATTTAAGGAAGGGATATCAATGCCCAATAATTCTCATAAAGGCTGAATAAATTTAGAGAATTTTTAAAGATGATTATTATATTTATTTTTGAGATACTCCAATTATTTTTCCAACAATCCCCAACTATCTCAAAAATAATAATAATTTGAATTAAAACGGAATAAGATATTTTGCTGGGTTTCTACCTATAAGTATAATGCATCGAACCTGGTGTCCCATAGACTATGAACTAGACCTAGACAAAAAAAGATTAAACTCACAGAATAATTGGTGAAGTTTAAAACTTCTATGAACTAAGAAATTCTTTTGTAAGTCCAGTTTCTTATTCTATCACATCATACTCGCACAATCTTTGTTGTTATAGCGGTTTTGCGCTAAGAGGCCATGCACGTGTCCTGGTATTCATAAGTGCTTTAAAAATCGGTCACAATTTTATAGAAGCGGCACCACTCCACACTCATATAGGTCCACCCATAAAGGATATGGTTATGGATTAAGAGTTCACAACTCAACCTCACTTTCCTTGCAGATTTGCACTATTTGCACACCATAATAGATCACAGATGGGACAAAAATTTATAGTGCACAAGATCAAACGATGACTTGTTATTACCCATATGAACCTAATTCATGGAATCTCCAATCACATAAGTTGGGTTACCATCATGTTTGGTATACAACTTGACAATAGTCCCATTCTCGTTGAAGCTTCATTTATTATTATTTTTCCCCAAATTAGTCAAAAAATTGGCCAAATTCACTTATGACCTCACACAATTCATGGATATAATTCCATCTCTTAACAATGTTCTGTTACTCTTTGTCTCAAATTTATGTAATCGCCATATGGAGGTTACTTAACCACTTAACATCATTATCAGCTAACTCCATTATATTTAGCTGATTTTTAAATCATCAACACAATAGATAAACACATATTGAATTTTAAATAACAAGACCACATTAAGTACGTTACCCCCATATTTCAAAAAGTTCAACTTAGAAAATAATATTTCTATATAACAAGTTCAACCAATTTTTCAAATAAGCATTTCTTCATATAAATGATAAGCTAAAAATCTAACTTCACTTAAACATTATATATCATCATTCATCTAGTGATCACAAGAAAAAATTAAATTATAGAATCAAATTGCATCATTAAAAGAACAACATACTGTTGTATTTTTTTTTTTCATTTAAAATCTTAATAAAAAGGAAACCAATAACACCCAGTTGGCAAGTCTCTTTATTATTTAAGAAGAAGATATTTCTTTACTTTTTATAACCCAAAACTAGTTTTAGAAAATAATTTCACCAACACGTTAATGTCTCTTTCTTTTCCTCCTATCCTTGACATTTTGAAAACTAATCATTAACATAGGAGACAATTTTATTATCAAAACATCAAAACATAATAATTTTATTTATTCAACTGGTTTCAATTTGGCATGTCAATAGTAAATAATTAAGTACTAGCATCTCCTTTCATGACTTGAGAAACATTGAGAACAAATAAGCCATGATTACAATACCCTTTACCCACAAACACATTATTCTTGGTGATCAATACCTTACCAGATTCAAATACAACTTTCACCCCACCTTTCCTAATAATCCCACGAAAACCAGATTGGTTCGGATACTAGGAACATGCAGCACTTCAGTCAATGCCAAGGTTTTTCCAGATGTGAGTTTGAGAAGAACTTTTCCTTTTCCAAGGACTTGAGTGATTGAAGAATCACCAAGATACACAACTTCTTCTCCTTCATTGACTTGCGTGTAAGACACAAAATCTGTTTTATTGGCACAAAATCTGTTTTATTGGCACAAATATGCCTAGTAGCACCTGAATCTATCACTCTGTCACTCACATTGGCCACAAGGTTAGCTTGGGAAATGACCGCCACTATGATATCATCTTCTTCAGGCAGATTTACTCTTAGCTTAGCAGGATTGTCATTTATCCCAGCTCTGTTTCTACATTGAACTGCATGGTGGCCTGGTTTGCCACATACAAAACAATTACCTTTTTTCTTGAAATTTTGATTGTTGACCCTGAGTTTATAATCAAGTTATTTTTCATGCCTGTTATCTTTATTGCGAAACTTATTGTCTTTCACAAGATTGGCTTTTGTAGCGATTTCTTTTGCTTTGGCAAAATATGATTGCTTTCGGTTGGTATCCTCAATGATGATGTGTTTCACCAAATCTTCAAGAGATAATAACTTTTGTTTGTGCTTCAAATTTTTTTTTGTAGTCATTCCAAGATTTTGGTAGTTTTTCAATCAATATACCAGCCACGAACTTCTCTGGTAAAATAATTTTCTCCGACTTAAGATCTTCAACTAGTTTGTGAAACTCGTTGATTTGTACCTTCACATCTTTCTCCTCAGTCATCTCCCATTTGTAAAAATTACCAATAACAAACTTTTGTTTGGTAGCATCTTCAGCAGTATATTTAGCAAGTAGCGATTCCCAAATCTCCTTTTGCTTCCTTATTAGAACAATTCACCTTGAACAATTCATTAGAAAGAGTACTTAATATTGTGTGCCTACACACATTATTTGCATAAACCCACTGATTTAGTTGCTCAGAACCAGATTCCTCCGGTTTCGATTCTGTTAGCACATATGTCACTCCATACATGTCAAGGGAAGAGAAAATTCGTTCATGCCATCTCTTAAAATTCTATCCACAAAAAAATTCCACTTTTGAAACATCGGGAAAGTATTTGGTAAAGTTGTGCGAAGGCACAATAGGGGTAATTGTGGTATTATCAATAACAATAGCAGGTGAATTGTTTTCGTGAACCATGATGACTGAATTATCCTTAAGATTGTTGTAAAACTATTGGAAATCACGGAAATCTCGTAGCTTGAGGCGTGCCTATGGCACTGTCCTTAAGGATATTTCACCGGTTAAGATGTATCCTTCAGGATTCAACAAGCTCTTCTAGTACTAAAACTAGGAGCCATAATCTAACAAAGAATATTAAATTGGTAGAAAACTCAGCAACTCAAACAATAGGAAGGAACAATTTTCTTGTTCTACATACAAGGAAGACTTTATTCTTTTATATATCATCCATATGAAAAATCATGGTAAATATACATAGAAAAAGGATTCACACAATAAAAGTGGTTGATAGCTCCAATGGCTAAAGGATTGGAATTCAAGGAAATTAATAATGGGAATAAAGGAGTGTAATTGCTAATCATGAAGAATAATGTCCAAATTTAAAGTTACTGTTAGCAATTTGGAAAAGGAAAATTGGTCAGACAATGCTATTTAAGGAAGGGATATCAATGCCCAATAATTCTCATAAAGGCTGAATAAATTTAGAGAATTTATAAAGATGATTATTATATTTTTGAGATACTCCAATTATTTTTCCAACATCGGATACTCAGACTTCTCAAAGGGATCCGTCCCTTAAGAATGTTATCACCCAATCTATCAAGAATTTACCTGCTAAAGTGAGTTTGCAATACTGGTCTATTACATCAATATGAGTGGTGATTCTAGCCTTGACTTCATATTTGCCATTGGAGTTAGGGCTCTAAGTGGCAGTAAGAGTGACAACAATTCCATAAGACAATTTCTGTGGAATTCCTTTCATGGATAACTCCGTTCCTTTGTTAGTTAAGGTTAGTTGATCCAAACGAGAAATAATTTGGCCGCCGTCCAAAGTCACCATGGGTAGGCGCACGAATGTAAGAAACTGACCCAATTGTGTCCATCACTAGTAAGAGAGTGAATACAGATGCTGCATGTTGCAATTGATGAACCTGGAGGCGTCCACCAGATGTTGCAATAAACAAATTCGCACCAGGATTATACAAAAATTGATTTAAAATACATTGATCACTGGTCGTGGAATCAAAATGACAGACAAATATTTTAATGATCTCCTTGAAATCATCAATAATCATGACATGATAACATCTTGCAAAGCCAAGAAATGTTGTAAGCATATATACTAGAACCAGGATCAACTGGAAATTCTAATTTGAATCAAGCAGGTGGAAATCGATTCAAGGATAATGGAAGTTTAGTAGGGTCGAGTTCACTTAAATAAGCAAATATACCATTGCTGGAACTACAAGTTGAGATCATACAAGGGAGTGCAAACAACATTTCATCAAACTTGACAAGGTTACTGGAATCATACCTAACTGTGGAAATTGTTTGAAACCTTTCGTCGAACACCTGAGTTTCAGATTTTACTGCATCATTCTTCATTGAATCAGTAACTTCCATGTCAATATCCCTATCAGGTATTTCAGCGAACACCTTGTACGATACAAACTATATACCAAATCTTGATAATTCAAAATTCAAATTAATGCATATCTATAACTAACTACCAAGTACGCTATTACGAACCAACTAAACTACTAAAATTCTTCGCTTCCCTTTTTATTTATTAAAGGAATAATACTAGCTTGTCATCTATCTTTTATGAAGTGTGTAAAAATAAAGTAACTCTTTCTTTGTGACACAACCATCTATTACAGAATTGATCAATTTGAACAACAACGATACTAAACCATCTAATAAATAGAGAGGCTTACCTTCAGGTTTTGCTTCAAGTTTCTCAAATTCATCTACATATTTTCTTACAAACAAATATCGAGTATTTGTGTGATTTGTTTATGAGTTTGAGTTCAACGAAGTTATTGGCGTTTGAGGTACATCTACATCAATAACATGTTTATTCATTTTATCCTACGATGAAGTAATCTAAAACCCTCGAGTATAGTAAGGAGATTAAATTTCTTAAGAACACACAATGAATTCAGTGGTCTCAAATATTTTCTTTAAAGTTTCTTCTTTTTGTTATCAGTTTGTTTCAAAATCTGGTTTCCTGTTTTGAATACAGAGTAACAACAAAGTTTTTATATAAAAATATTTGTGTTAATTATGAATAAATAAATTTTTTTAAAAATGGTTCAAATGTTAGTTGATTAATATGATTGACATGTAGCCAAAGTCAATAAATACTGGATGAATCGTTGATACTCAATTTGATGCATTAATTTAAGCATTACTTTATTTCTTTATTATACGCATTCACATTATTGGCAAGTCAAAGAGCCACAATCAAGAACACATAGTGAACAATATAATATATCAAAACAAACAAGGAAACTTCAATAATGCAAAACCACAACATGGTATTCAACTATTGCATTTTGTGTGGTGTTATCAACTTGGTAGGTTTTCGCGGTGGCGATGCCTTTTGCTAGCCTGAAAACACCGGAACCACCAACAATTAGCATTTCTCGATACTCGTGAAATATTTGATTGTGTCCAAGGATACTAAGCGTGCTACCATTGTACTTACCATTTGTGAACACAAGGTTGAGAGTCATAAGAAGGCCTATATCTTTGAACGATGCTGAGCCATAAATTCCTTGGGCTCGGCCTATTATTTTGGAGTTGGGCTCGGGGTTAACCGTCAACGGATTGTCCATCATCCTCACTAAGCCAAAAAATGTTGGTGATTGAAATGTATTATTGGCTTGTGCTATTTGGATTGCTGATGGATTCTTTGCAGTCACAATGTCATGAAAGTAGAAGTGAAGTTTGGTCCTTTTTGCTTTTGCATGGGGAAGCTTGTTGAACCATTTGTCCACTCCTTTAGGACTTTGATCAAGACCATGAGTTGAAGGCAATATTATTGTTATTGCCAACAACAAGAAAGCCATCAACAAAAATTTCTCCATTTTCTTTCAAATGAACTTGGTTGTTAGAATCAAATAATATATAGATATATATGGAAACAAATAAATTTTAGGATAGTCTTGAGAAAATGTGAGAGAGGGAGGGGAAAAAAAGATTCTACTAATGTTTATGTAATTAGTTTGAGGTTCATGCACTAACCAATTATTTGGATTATAAATTTTTGCATGTTGTAGCATAAAACTCGTGAACAGCTCAGCAATGACCAAATAAGAAAAAACAACCCGGAATTTTTGGGATTGAGTTTGAGGATGTTAATGCTGAGGATTGTATCTGGCTTTATAATTGGTAAAATATTATACTCCCTCCATTTTGAATTATTTATCAACCTTTCCCTTTTAATATGTTTTAAAAAGAATATTTCTTTCCTTTTGATAATCTATGATACAGGTTGCTTTACATTTATATCTATGATATATTGGGACAATCGAAGAAAAAAAGGAATTTCAGAAGCGAAAAAAGAGTTTGATATATTCTAAGATTTTTTGTTATATAGTCTATATCTGTGTGACATGTTGCTTTACAAGTGATTTGTATCTATAATAAAATTTGAATTTCTCAAGAACAACAAAAAGAATAATAACAAAGCACAACAATTAATGAACAATGGCCTAAAAATACCTGAATTATACTCAAATCCTAAACCCGGGCCATTTCCATGATCACCCCACCCAAATAAGGATTTTTCTACCATTAATTCATGTCAAAACCCTACCCTAAGATAACCACAATAGATTCTAAGGCTTAAGAATCGAACTACAAGTTAGGGGAGTAATTAACTTACCTTTACTGAAGAGATTGGTGGAAAATTAAAGAAAATGCCCAGGTTCCCCTTTTAGGATTTTTCATGCATTAATTCATGATGGACCGCGCTATAGCGCCTCCGCCATTGTGGATCACCTAATATAGCGAGAATTAATTCCCCCACTATAGCGGCGTGATTGCACGAAAAAAAAACTCAAAATTCTCCCAAAAAGTCCTCATTTTGCAACACACCTTCAAATCTTGACGTTCTAAATTATTCACGCCAAGTGCGATATCGGGAGTTCCACTCACTCGAATTTAATTATGAAAAGCCTTACAATTTTCTTAATGTCTTAGCTAATAGAAAGTCCAATCCCAGTGTTTGCAACAAATTTTAAAGTGGCGGAAAATAAATTGCAATCACAAAAAAAAATGAAGAGAAATAATTTTATTCATCAAGATTACGGGTACAATTCTGTTCCTCCATTGATTCAACTCTCCTGAGATTTATCCATGATTCGAGGGCAGTTAGTGACGTATTTCTCGAACTAGGATGATTTACATTTGACCTCTATATGAATATTCCATGACTTTTGTGGAATATTCGAGATCTTGATCTTTAAAAATACCCTAGAGTTTATGGGATATTTTGAGATGCCTTTTAAGGTAATTTAGTACCCTTTATATAGGCATGAACTAGAGTTTAGGGTTGAGTAGCCCCCAATGATTTTAATTGTAACTGAACACATCTTCTAGAGTCTCAATTCGAATTGAACACGTCTTGTTGAGTCCCACAAAATTTCAATGTCTACAAATGCCCCCTGCTGCAAGGCTTGTCGGAGTGTAGACTCGATGAAACTCAAAGACGAGGCTTGAAGTACTCATTCTTCCACCTTTGCAGCTTCAGATTTCAGATTTGATTTATGAGAGAAGAGATGAAGGGCAGATTTGGTCCCATTGGGCGTGCCAATTTGTTTGTAACAAATTTTAAAGTGATAGAACATAAATTACAATCACAAAAAAATATGAAGAAACATAATTTTATTCATCAAGATTGTGGGTACAATTCTATTCCTCCCTTAATTCTACTCACCTCAGATTTATCCATTATTCGAGGGCCGTTAGTGGCGTATTTCTCGAACTAGGATGATTTAGATTTGACATCTATTTAAATATTCCATGACTTTTGTGGAATATTCAAGATCTTGATCTTTAAAAATACCCAAGAGTTTATGGGATATTTGAGATGCCTTTTAAGGGAATTTAGGACCCTTTACGTGAACTGGAGTTTAGGGTTGAGTACTCTCCAAGAATCCTAATTGAGTTGAACACAATTTTTAGAATCCCAACTTGTAGAGTTCCACAAAATTTCAATGTCTACACCAAACTTAGACATTTTACCCAATCCATTCTTGGATTGCCCTAAGGATTTTCAAGTTCCTACCCAAAAAGTTTTCTGAACCACTTCTATCACCATTGGTCTACCCATAGCAACCAGAAGGGTCGTTACAATGGTAGTTCACTATAGTGAAGCCAGAATGGTTGCCTAGATTCGCCATGGCAAAGTTTCATTCGCTATAGTAGACTTTGCCATAGTGAAAATGTTTCCGCTATATCGAAGCTAGCCAGTCGCTAAGGTTCACCATGACAAGGCTCCTTTCGTCATAGCAATGTTTACTACATCAAAAGGGTCTGGTAGTTTGGATTTTTATTCAAATATTAGATAGCTTGTACATGTGACTTTCAAGTTTTAGGAATAGTTTTATTGATATTTCTACATTTTATTTCGAGATTTTATGAAAGAATGATGCAATGACTTATATGATTTTAAATTGTTATTTTCCGTGTAGTATTTCATAAATTTAGGTGATTTTTTGGGTTGATTTACCTATCGGTGGACTTGATATGTCACATCCTCGAAATTTCGGTCGCTACAAGTTTAAGGATTGACCAATTCCTTAGTTCATTTATTTATGTATAAATACAAGTGATAATTGTACATTGATCACTATTGATGAAATAAGATCTGTCTTCTCATTTCCCTTCTAAAACATGTTATTTAATTTCTCAGATTTTATGTGTTGGATGTCATTTTGTTCGCCTAAGCTCCTAGATTAAGGACTCAAAAGATTCTTAATTAAGACTAGATCGATTTCATTTCATCGTTAACATAGTTTTGCTCTTTCTTGATTTATGGTTTATTATTTATTTTATATTAGTTATAGTCATAATCTTTTAATTTTATCACTTGAATAAATAATTAATAGTTAGTCATTACGCTTGTGTGTGTGTTTTGAAGTAACAAGTATCTCTCTAGCCACAGTCGAAGGAACTAATCATATTCATAGAGGTCCCGGATTCAGAGCACTCGAATTTGTAGTCATGCTAATAGGCCCTCCTATCTCTGGAATCAAGAGATTGAATATCAGGCTACAATTGAACATGATAAGGCCAAATTCAACTATTATTTCTAAAAGATTCTCGATCCTCCACCAATCGTTTTCCAACAGACGCAAACGTGAGAAAATGAGTTAAGCTTGCATGCCGACACACTGATGCTGTCAACTATCAATGTAACACCGGACCTCAAGCTCATTTTGTTCATTTACTTTGTTATTGCAATTCAATACCATATTTATTGTTCCTTCTACTTAATTTGTTCACGTTAATTAAGCGAGTTATAAATGTACAAATCACGTATTTTGGTTATATCAATTCGAGTGTTCTTGAGCCATGTTTATAAATTCAATTATCACATTTTAAGAGTAAACAATATATGAAGAGTTGTTACTCGTTTCTAAAGTGAAAAGTAAATTCATATTAAAAGTAACTAGAATCCTTGAATTTAATCAAATTGACATCTACACTTGGCAGAATAAACTTATCGAACAAAGGTAATATTTCGTCACCATTGACTTAGACCCACTAACACACCAAAAATATATAATGAATTAATGATAAATAAAGTCCGGATCCAGTTCCCCTCCATTATCCCTCCCCTCTATTTCGTCAAGTGCACTTCTAGATGCTAGACATGCGTCTTATTCAAAGTTTAAATGTCAAAATTATAGTATATTAACAAATATCATAAATATAGTTAAGTCAACTAATTTTAGAAAATTACTCTCAAAATATATTTCATACAAAATTTGATATTTATTAATATCATTAATTTCATCTTATAATTTTTATACTTAAATATTAAATTGTATGATATGTAAGATGAGAATCAACTAAACAATTTTCTGTACGAGTAAACTTTATTCTTGAAATATTATACTATGTTGAGAAAAAAAAAGTGAAGAATAAAGTTCTATCACATTTCAGCTAGGGATGTACATAGCCGGGTTGGTTCGGGTTTTTCAAATATCAAACCAAACCATTTGTGTCGGATTTTTTAATCTAAACCAAACAAAACCAATAAAAATCAATTTTTTCAACCTCGGGTTTTTTTGGATTTTTTCGGTTTTTTTTTGGTAAAGTATTCATACAAACATATAATTTACTTGTACTTCAAATATTTCTTTAGTCCTACCAAAATACAATTATCTAAGACGATTCTTAAAAATATAACACAATATGATATGATTAATGACACTAAAATATCCAATAAAAATAATCATAATGAAATCGCATAAAACAAATATTGCAAATTAACAAGTCATA
>JAJOOH010001703.1:0-24779 GCA_029582605.1 Solanum gracilifrons | reverse complement strand
TATACCGTGAGTTTACGGTATTTCTAGTACATTTCACTTACAAGTTGTGTGTGTCTAGGGCCTTTTTGTATTGGTTTTTATGTGTTTTTATCATATTTTGCAGGAAAGATGTTCAGGCGCGGAAGTAAAGAGACAGCTGAAAGAAATGCAAAAAAGGGCATCTACGGAGGTGATCTACTGACCGTAGGTCCATTGATGCTCTATAGATGGTGGTCGTAGATCAACTGGCAAGGCATGGAAGGCAAATTAGGGAAATCTTACCAAGTGTGGAACCACGGTGACCATTTACGGTCCGTAGATTGATACTACGAGGGTTCCAGTACCTGATTTTTGTAGATTCTAACTATGGAGCTACATAGAGGGATTGGAGAACCGTAGATCGATCTACGGTTCGTACTGCAGTTTCGTCATTTTCTTTAGAGAAGCTGATTTTTGAAAGCTGAAATATTTTCTAAGTTCTGGCTAATGGAAGGGACTCATGGACCGTAGATCCATTGACGGTCCGTGAATCAGTCTCATGGAATGAAGACGCGTGCATGAACAAACTTTCCTGTTTTGTTTCCCTTTTAATTTAGGACTTGTTTTCTATAAATAGGGTATGTAAACCTTGTTTTTGGGTTGTTCGAGGTTATTACTTTTGTTCTAGTTCTTGAGTTGGGAGATTTACTTGCAACTTTAGCAATTCTTAATTTACTAAGTTCGTTTTGAAGATTTTGGTGTTGCAATTCAAGTTGAATTTCCGGGTTTATTATTCTTCTTACGTAAGTTCATAATTCTTTCATCTAAAACAATGAATTGTGTTCATATGATTATGGGCAACTAAACTGCATAACTAGGGTTGTGGGAACCATGAACGATTAACAAAGTATGAATAGTAACTAAGCAATTCTTGAATAGTGTTGTTGCATGCATTGATAATTCTTTCGTTTAGAAATTTTTTTAACGAGTGCACGCATTAGAACTCGCATTGTTGCTAGTTACCAGACCAAATAGGTAACCAACAAGAAAATAATTATCAACATAGATTTAGTGTGATACTATCTAATAGACTAGTGTCAATTGGTGCGAACTAATAACTAAGCCAAACATCGATTATGATGTCTAATATGAGGTAAAGGTAAGGCTTAGTAAATTATACACACGTAGCCGGACCAAGGTGCGGGGTGAAATTCTCTAGATGTCGGACTAAGGATTTAGGGATACCTAACTTATCACTTTGTATGTAGTACAGTAGGAAAGGATTGCTATTACTAGGAATACTGCGTTATGAGCTTGTGGAGAACACGTATACCCTAGTTATTTCTCTCATCTTGATAACAACCAAAATTGACTTTTGATTACTGATTACTTATTGAATTCGTAAAATTTGTTTCACAACCATCCCCCCTCCCCCTTTAATTACTGGTTTTTGGAAGTAATTTGACTAATTAAATATAATTGTTGGTTAAAGTAAAGTCTAAACCATTTTCCTCGTGGGATCGACCCCAACCTAAAAGTTGGGTTCTTTACTTGATAACGACCGCTTATGCTACTTTAGGGAGGTGTAATTTCAGTGTATCAGTAAACAAGGATGAAATGGATGAAAACCCCTCACAAACCTTCTATAATAACCGGCCAATCCCAAGAAACTCCTAATATTAGTTGGAGATGTGGGTCTATGCCAGTTCTGCATTGCCTCAATCTTCTGAGTATCCACTCGAATCCTATCACCAGAAACAATGTGGCCTAAGAACGCTACTGAATAAAGACAAAACTCACACTTAAAAAAATTGGCATACAACTCTCTATCTCTGAGAGTTTGAAAAACTACTGTGAGATGACTAGCATGATCGTCCCCATTCCACGAATAAACTACAATGTCATCAATTAATGAACACGATAAGAAACATATCAATATAAGGCGTAAACATTATATTCATGATGTCCATGAAGACTAGAGGAGCATTAGTCAAACCAATGGACATAACTAGAAACTCATAATGACCATAGCGGGTCCCGAATGCTGTCTTTGGGATGTCAGTTTCCCTTACTCTCAACTGATGATAGCCCGATCTAAGGCCTATTTTAGAAAATCAAGTGGCACCCTTAACTTCATCGAATAGATCATAAATTCTCATAATGGGATACTTATTATTTATAGTGACTTTATTCAATTGGCGGTAATCAATACACATCCTAAGAGAACCAACTTTCTTCTTCACAAATAAGACAAGAACGCCCCAAGTTGAGACACTTGATCGACTAAATTTTTATCAAGTAGATCTTTCAACTACTCTTTTAATTCTTTTAACTTAATTGGAGCCATTCTATATGGCAGAATAGAAATAGGTCGAGTATCAGAAAAAACATCTATACCAAAGTTTATTTCTCTCTTAGGAGGGGCTCTAGGTTGATCATCTGGAAAGACCTCTGTAAACTAACTCACAACTGGAGGTGACTAAATAGGTGGTAATTCAACACTACAGTCATTAACTCTGACTAAGTGATAGATGCACCCCTTGGAAAATAACTTTTTGTCCTTAAGATAGGAAATAAAACGACCCTTAGGCACTGCTAAATTACATTTCCACTCTATAACATGCTACTTAAGAAACTGGAACTTAACTACTCGAGTCCTATAATCAATTGATGGATAACAAGCATGAAGTCAGTACATACCTAGAATAACATGAAAGTACACCATATCTAACTCAACTAAGCCATCCATTTCACACCGATAACTAGGACTCTATAGACACGGCTTCATAGACACTCTAGGAATCTTGAACTCTATGCTCTGATACCAAGTTTATCACACCACAAGCATACACCCTGGACGTAACTAACACTCGAGAACCATTGCTGGCCCCAAGCGAACCCTTGGCCTAGCTCAAATCTCAGTGGAAGACTTACTCAATAATAAAGAAACCCCAAATACAACTCAACTCATAAAGACATTATTACTAACATTAGTTTAGATCAATAAATTTTGTAATGTTCAATGACATAAACTGTTCAACTCGAGTCTTAAACATTTAACAATAGAATGAACAGATTCCTCAAAACAATACTATGAAGCCTCTAATAACTATGATGGAAGTTGGGACAAGACCCACGACATCGTAAAAAAACTGAAAGATATAAATATAATCTTCTCAAAGCATGGAGGCTCACCAAAGCAATTGTGAAACTGCAAGTGGAATCAACGATGTGCTTGTTGATGACCCTGAACTCCTGTATCTGCATCCCAAAAATTCTAGGTGATGTGCCGCAAAATTGTGGTACATTTGATGCCTAATAACTATGAACTAATATTGGAATTAAGTTATATTTTGGGATTATTTGATGGGTTTGTTTATTGTGTAGGCAGAATCTGGGTTGTATAGAAAAATATGGAGAACTGATGTCGACCAAGTGAAGTTCACGGCCAATGTAACGAACCATTAACTTCATAACAGTCTGTGGTTGAGCTCGTGAAAGTAGGGCAGAACTGGCCTTGAGAAAATGAAGAGAAACAACAAGCAAGTGAAGATCACGGAGGGGTATACGGGCCGTTGATCTTACCACGGACCGTGGTACCTACCGTGAAGCTGAACCAATATAAAAGTAGGAAAGAGTTGAAAGAAGGTTGCCCAAGTGAAGACCATAGGTGACTTCACGGGCCGTGGTCCACACTATAGATCGTGGTAGATCTCGTGGTACATTTTCCAGTAACCAAGTTTGAAGACCCACTCTGGGGAAGGTTGCCCAAGTGAAGACCACAGGTGACTTCACAAGCCGTGGTCCGCACTACGGACCGTGGTAGATATCGTGGTACATTTTCTAGTGACCAAGTTTGAAGACCCACTATGGGAAAGCTCTAAGGCAAGACCACGAAGGTCTTCACGGACTGTGAAGACATTGACGGGTCGTGGTAGTGGCCGTGACAAGGCCCAACAATTCAGTCCTAACTTGGTTAGGACTCATTTTAACCATTCTATTTTTGAATTACTTTAGGTTGTTTTGGAAGGGGGGGATTCATTATCATATTTTTTGTACAAGAAAGAATGAGGTTTACTTTGAGTTTGAGATTTTGGGATTCAAATTATCGTTTTCGGTTGGAAGTTGTTCATTTCAATCTTGAGATTATCAAGTGGTTGTTGATTTACCAGTCATTTTTGTAAGTACCTCTTAACATGTTTTCATTACCCAGTATTGATTCTTTGTGTAAAAACATGAGTGGCTAAACGTCATGACTGGGTATGTGGGATCTATGATGACATCCTAGTTTCGATTTCGTAAAATGAGTAAAAGGAAATCTTTGTTTACGACTTGTTGTTTACAGCTTTCATTATCGCTTTAGTCTATTTAGTGCACCCTTTAGACAGGCATGTATCTGGTTTTTGTTCGAGAGAAAAGCATTAGTTGGGAAAAAGCCAAACTAAGGTTACGAATTGGAGTTAAAGTTGGATTTCGAGAGAAAGCATGTTTCACACCGTATCAAATTAAGCGAATTCCAATATCGACAACACTTTAAGGTCGAGAGAAATGGAATAAATATTATCTAATTAGGTTGAGAAGCGTCAGAATTAGTTAATTCGTAAAGGTTCTGTAAACATTGATTTACCTCACACTCAATTTACGGGAGAGCATTATAATCGATGTCATAGTGAACACAAAACCTGGTTTCCTCAAATTGATTGAATCAACTTACAACGAGATCTTTTGTAAACTGCATAACTAATTTTTTCTAGAATACTTTTCACTTATACCCAAATTTACTTTCTTTGTTAATTGTTAGGAAATAATAACGACAATTGAGCAAACGCGACAGTGAAACTTTATCTGTAAAGAAATGTTATGTGGGATCGACCTCAACTATGTTTGAGTTCTATAAATGGACAATGACCGTTTACATTGCTTATTTGGGGTGTAAGTTTGGACATATCAAATGTTGGCGCCGCTGCCGAGGAATTTCTATTCAGAAGTGTTTTACTAACTTTTATTCAATTTGTAGTTATATTTCCTAATTTTACATTTTGTTCTGTGTTTGTGTCTCTTTCAGGTGAGTGTTACTGTGTATGCCAAGAACAAGGAGTAAAGGACCTCTATTGATCCCTTACGACTCAGAACTCAAAAAGACTCTTTGGAAAATGGTGAATGCACAAGAACTGGAGGCACAAAGACAATGGTTGGGACTAGAAGCTAAAGCCGCCAAAAAAGGTGTTAAGCAGAATGGTGGTAACAACCAACCTAGGGTGGTAGATGAGAATAGAGGAGTGGATGGATTGAACCCTCCCCAGCGCCCACCAATAGCCCCAAGGGGTAGAGCTCAGCATCCAGCACACATGATATATACTAAAGATTATGTAGATCTGGATGGAGCTGGATCCACTGGAGAAATAGTGTTACCTGCATTACCTCCAGGTGTTAAGTTCACAATCACCAGCACTATGATTCAATTGTTGAACCTTAAAAGTATATTCAGCGGTGCAGCTGGTGATGATGCAAATCAACACTTGATGAATTTTGTGTCTATCTGTAAGTCACAAGAGATTTATGGGGTTAATCAAATAGCAATGGGATTGAGGTTGTTTCCATTTTCTCTTACTGGAGAGGCGACTAACTAGTTGAATGAAATGCCAGATGACTCCATCAGAACTTGGAATGAGTTTAAGGAAGATTTTCTGGAACGAATCTTCCCAGAATCGAAAGAGTTGCAGATGAAGGACAAGATAAGTACACACAAGCAACTACCAGGAGAAGCAATGTGTGATACTTGGTGGAGGTTCAGCCAAAAGTTGAAGAAATGCCCCAACCATGATCTTACAGAAAAGCGTATTAAATAGGCCTTTTATAGGTGTTTGAATTATGTTACTAAACCTGTTGTTGATGCATTTTGTAGAGGCTCATTTATGAGGAAGCCATTTGCCGAAAGCATGCAGCTATTAGATAAGGTCTCAAAAAACAACAAAGCATGGTACACTAGAGATGTAGAGGTAGGAGAGCTTGGGTATACATTTGAACTTTCAGCTAAACAGAGTAAGAGAGAAGAAGAAAGGGACCAAGACATGGCACATATGAGGACTCAAATAGACTTGCTCACAAAGCACCTGGTTACCAAGTTTGGAAAGGTGAATGCTAAGAAACAACAAAACAGGTATGAAGATCAGGATCTTGACATTAATAAGGAAGCTAACTATTTGGGCAATCAAGGAGGTTTCTAGAATTATAACTCTGGAAATCAGGGTTACAATTCTAGAAATGTAGGTCGAAGTTATGGTAGGGATAGTCAGTATAAAAGGCCAGCAATTAGAGATCAAGGAAACTGGCAAAACAGAGATGGGTATAAGAATGATCGCAGTGGTGTATATGTACCCCCAAGTAATAGAGACTGGGCGAGTGGTAGTTCTAACGGGTCTAAGCTTGAGGACATGATGGCTAAGGTACTTCAAAATGTTGAGTCAGCTAATACAGGGGTGAAAGAAATGAGAGGTGATTTCTCGAGCATGAGTCAGTTGGTGGACTCTCACACCACCTCCATTAAACAAATAGAGCAGCATTTGGGACAACTATCAGCTTCACTGAATTAGAGAAAGAATGGATCACTACCAAGTGATACCATTCAAAATCCCAAGAAAGATGGACATTGCATGGCCATTGCCACCAGGAGTGGTAGAGTTCTTTCTGACCATATTTCTGCAGGTAGCAAGTATGAACAGGTCTTGGAGCAAGCTAACAGAGAGAAGGATGAGAATATAAAGGTAGATGAGCTGGGGGAGGATCAGCAGGCTCAACCTAAAGTACAACATTCGAGAGGAAAAGAGAAAGAGGTTCAGGAACACTTTCCCCTACAGCAGATTCCCAGGACATGTCCTCTTTTCCCTTAAAGGCTCAAAAAGAAAGCTGAAGATGGAAAGTTTAGGAAATTCATCACCATGCTAAAACAACTTTCAGTAAACATTCCATTGGTTGAAGCTCTAGAGCAAATGCTAGGATACGCCAAGTTCATGAAAGACTTGGTCACCAAGAAAAGAGCTTTAAGTCATGATTTCTCTAACAATGTTCATCATTGCAGTGCCATTGCTACCAGATCTCTGGTGCAGAAAAATGAGTATCTAGGTGCATTCACAATACAAGCACCATTGGGTCATTCAAGTTTACAAAAGCTTTATGTGATCTGGGAGCTAGCATAAATCTGATGCCTTTAGCCATTTATAAAAAGTTAGGTTTGGGAGTACCAAAACCTACATCAATGAGGTTGATGATGGCTGATAGGTCAGTAAAGAGGCCGATGGGAATCCTGTGTGACGTACTGGTAAAGGTGGACACTTTCATTTTTCCAGCTGATTTTGTAATTCTAGATTGTGAAGTGGATTTTTAGGTTCCCATCATCTTGGGAAGACCTTTCTTAGCCACGGGAAGAGCTTTACTTGATGTTGAGAGAGGAGAGTTGAATTTCAGACTCAACACAGATGAGGTAAGGTTCAATATTTACAGGTCCATGAAACAACCACGAGATATGAATGTGATATCTTCAATAGATATGGTTACTGATAAAGCCATGAGGGTACCTATAGAAGAGAGAATGGTAGTTGAAACATTAGCAGCAGTACTGATGAACTTTGATGCAGATTTCTAGTATGACTATGTAGAGATCGTGAATGCCTTGCAGGGTATGGGAGTACATTTGTATGCTCCAAAGAAATTGGACTTGGACTTGAAAAATAGGCCAAGTCCTCCAGCGAAACCATCCATTGAGGAGCCACTAGTCTTAGAGCTAGAACAGTTACCCAATCACCTCAGGTATGTATTCTTGGGTACTAATAACACTTTACCTATGATTTTGGCTGCAGATTTAAATGAAGAGCAAGTACAAGAGAAAATCAAGGTGCTAAAAAGATACAAAAGAGCCATTGGATGGACCATTGCTTATATAATCGGGATACCTCCACGTATTTGCACGCATAAGATTCAGCTTGAGGAAGACTGCAGCCCGACTATTGAACACCAATGGAGATTGAACCCACCTATGCAAGTGGTGGTTAAGAAAGAACTAATCAAATGGTTAGATGTTGGGGTATCTATCCTATTTCTGATAGCCACTAGGTCAGTACAGTCCAATGTGTGCCTAAAAAGGGAGGCATGATTGTGGTGGCAAATGCCAAGAATGAATTAGTCCCGCAGAGAGCGGTTACTGGATGGCCAATGTGCATGGATTACATGAAGCTGAACAAGTGGACTTTGAGGGATCATTTCCCCATGCCTTTCATGGACCAGATGTTTGACAGGTTGGCAGGTAAATGGTGGTACTGTTTCTTAGATGGATACTCTGGCTACAACCAGATATCAATTGCACCTGAAGATAAGGAAAAGACCGTCTTCACATGTCCTTATGGCACATTTGCGTTTAAACGCATGCCATTTGGATTATGTAATGCACCAGCCACATTTCAAAGGTGTATGATGTCCATCTTTTTAGACATGGTTGAGGACACTCTAGAGGTATTTATGGATGACTTCTTTGTAGTAGGCGATACTTTTGATGACTAGTTGTTGAATCTTAGCAGGGCTTTACAGAGATGTGAGGAAACCAACTTAGTGCTAAATTGGGAGAAGTGTCACTTCATGGTAAAAGAGGGCTTAGTCCTTGGACACAAGGTGTCACAAAAAGGAATTGAGGTCGACAAGGCTAAGATTGAGGTGATTGAAAAATTACCTCACCAATTTGTGTGAGGGGTGTTCAAAGCTTCCTAGGACACGCCGGATTCTATAGGCATTTCATCAAAGACTTCTCAAAAATTACACACCTCATGTGCAAGCTTTTAGAGAAGGAGGTGAAATTTGTCTTTGATGAGACATGCCTTAAAGCTTTTTAGTGCCTAAAAGAGAAACTGATTTCACCACCAGTGATTATTGGCCCAGACTGGACGGAGCCATTTGAGGTGATGTGTGATGCTAGTGGGACTGCATTAGGAGTTGTGTTGGGACAAAAGCGCAATAGGATGTTCCATCCAATTTACTATGCTAGTAAGTCGCTAAATGGGGCACAAAGAAATTACACAGTCACTGAACAATAACTATTGGCTGTAGTGTATGTTTTTGAAAAGTTCAGAGCTTATCTTCTGGGAAGTAAAGTGATAGTTCACACAGGCCATGTTGCTTTGAGATATTTCATGGCAAAGAAAGATTCCAAGCCTATGCTGATCCGATAGGTATTGCTTCTTCAAGAGTTTGGCTTCGAAGTGAAAGACGGGAGAGGTTGTGAGAACCAGGTAGTTGATCACCTGTCTAGGCTGGAAGCTGCAAATAAGGAAGAACTTGAGCTCGAGATGGATGACACATTCCCGGATGAGCAGGTATTAGCTGCTACTCTTGACCTTATTCTTTGGTTTGCTGACTATGCTAATATTCTGGTCAGTGATTTAATGCCTGAGGGACTAACATATTAGTAAAGGAAAAGGTTCATGGACAATGTAGACAAATACTTTTGGGATGAACCATATCTATACAGGGTGTGTGCTGACAATACAGTTAGGCGATGTGTTCTGGAAGCCAAAATGTTGCACATTTTGGAGGCTTGTCACTCATCTCCAGTTAGTGGTCATCATGGTGGTACTCGAACAGCTCACAAGATACTTCAGTATGGATATTACTGGCCTACAATTCATCAAGATGCAGTGGATATAGTGAGGAGCACTGATGTGGTCCAGCGGCAAAGAGCCATCTCCTGGCGCCATGATTTACCCATGACACCTATTCTGGAGATGGATTTGTTTGATGTGTGGGGTATTGACTTCATGGGTCCCTTTGTGAGTTCATATGGGAAGAAATATATACTGGTGGCTGTGGATTATGTGTCCAAATGGGTTGAAGCGGTTGCATTACCTGAGAATGATGGAAAGAGTGTCGCTAGGTTCTTGGAAAAGAACATATTCTCAAGGTTCGGAATACCCAGAGCCATTATCAATGATGGTGGGTCTCACTTCTGCAACAAAGTCTTTAGTGCACTTCTGACCAAGTATGGAGTAAAACAGCACAACGTGGCAACACCTTATCACCCACAGACGAGTGGTCAAGTAGAAGTTTCCAACAGGGAAATTAAAACAATTTTGGCAAAGGCAGTGAATGCCAACAGGACAGATTGCGCACTAAAGGTAGATGATGCCCTATGGGCATATCAAACAGCTTTCAAGACACCTATTACTATGTCTCCATATCAATTGGTGTTTATAAAGGCGTGTCATCTGCCAATTGAGCTTGAGCATAGAGCACTCTGGGCGTTGAAGAAGCTGAATCTATATTGGAGCGAAAACACAAACTTGAGGTTAGATCAAATCAATGAGAAGGATGAGTTCTATCTGAGGGCCTATGATAGGGCTGCACTGTATAAGGAGAGGATGAATCTATATCATGACAAGCATATTGCGAAAAAGAGCTTTACTCCTGGTGACTTGGTATTACTTTTCAACTCCAGACTGCGTCTGTTTTCAGGAAAACTGAAGTCTAAATGGTCTGGACCTTTTAAGGTCACACGGGTTTTTCAATCTGGTGCTATTGAATTGGAAAATGAGAAAGGCGAGAGTTTCAAAGCTAATGGTCAGCTAATCAAGGCATATTTGGGTGCTCCTGAGGATGTGAAAATTGTGGAGGAATGTAAACTTGACAAAGTCTGAGTAATCAAGTAACCTGCATCGCGCCGCGACGTTAAATTGTGCGTTGTTTGGGAGGCAACCCAAAATGTAAATATATTAGGTATCTTCTCATTTTCCTTATTTTTCTTTATTTTTATAGAATCACTGTGTGCTGAGGTGTGCAAGAGAGAATGAGGGGGAAAATGCAGAAATTGGTGCAGACTGAACATGATGTTCAGTATCGCGAACCGAAGAGATTTTCACAGGAACTATCACGATCCGTCAACTTGACGAATAAATGTGGAACCTACTGGAAAGTGCATAAAATAGGGTTCACGGATGGGTTTTACGTCGATCATATATTGTATGAGCCGTCTAACCTCTCGTGAACCTCAGGTAGGAATCTTAGTTCCAAGTCAACATCACGGATAGTTTCACGGACCGTGATTCCTTTTACGGGCAACTTCACGGTCTGTCGTCTGCACCAGGTAAGTTTCTTTGCCAGGGTAATGTCACGAACAGATCCACAGACCGTGATATCTTCCACTAGAAGGTTCACGGCCTATAATATACTATCCAGTAACACGAATGACCCGACTCGACTTGCGTGTAACCCAACTCATACATTAAAACGTATTTATTGATTCCAAAGGGCAAAACGTTAGTTTCTCTCTTTTTCTCCTCCATAACAGTTATCTAAGGAAGAATTGATCATCATTCATCAATAAATCCCATCTACCTAAGAATCCAAACCCTAAGTGTCTAGTTGTGCAAGTGTGACCAGCTATTTCCCGCTTTTGGTTTCTTCAATCCAAGTAAGTTGAGTTTCAGTGGTTTTCACCGTTGCATCTTGTCTATAATGACTTCGATTTTCTTAACTTCAGTATTCATTTGTGATGATTAATTGCTAAACTATTACTTACTTGGAGTGGGTAAGTCGAAATTCGAAATTTGTAGTTATTCTTGTGCGTTGGTCGATCACAGGGGGGTCAAATTTATAGGTCAGGTGGTGAAATTTAGGTTACTTAATTTAGTTTAATAAGTATTAGGGTAGGGTTTAATGTATGAGAAGATCTTGTATTTATACAGCAATGGGGATTAAATGCAAAAATTTGATGTTGGGAAGAAGGTGACTGACCTAATGCCTACCGTAAGACTACGGCAGGTTGTACGGACCGTGGAATACATTATGGGTTGTGCAACTTGTTGTAGATCACACTTGAAAATCAACCAACCCCTCTGTGGTCCTTAGTTAAGGTTCATGGGCATTATCACGGACCGTGGTTCACTCTACGGGCCGTGAAACCTTCCGTTAACATCCCTTGGGTTAAATGGCCAACGATTCTTTGTGCACTCTGATCCTGTTTAAACTCAAATCACGATCTTTGGTATATACCACGGCTCGTTCAAGTGTTTGTAAAGTTCCCTCGTTTGTAATTTTAATTTTTTTTAGGTATTCAGTTTTTATTAGTATTGTGATTATGTGGCCCTTCCCGATGATAGATTGGGTGACAGCATTCTTAAGGCAAGGCGTCATGATGATATTGCACAGGGGAAGTCTGAGTACCCACTAGTTTGTCGTTTTATTAATGATTGTACTGAATTGGTGTTTTGCTTCTAAGGAACGATGGGTCCTAGAAGAAAGAATACTAACAAACCTGTTCCTGTCACCGTTTCACAATCAGAGGGCTATGACGACTCTGAAGCGAGTGGGTCTGAGGTGCAAATAAATGTTACACCTGAAGATCACTCGCCTCGGGCTACTAGATCATTGGCTAGGAGAGCTATTCTCCAGGACTCTCCTCCTCAATCTGAAGAGAGAGGCAGTAGTTTAAGAATAGGGAAAACTCGGGAAGTCAAACTGATACTGCTGCTGGTAACCAATCTGTAGATGACTCGGGGGACAGTGCTGAATCTGAAAGCGGTTCTCAGGCCGACACAAGGACTTCTCCACCTGTGGCTACCACAGAAGCTGAAACTGGAGTACGAGAGGAAGTAGTTAATAGAGAGGATGAGGAGGAAATCACCGATGATGATACCATGGAGATGTATGTGAACGCTCAGGAACCTAACCCTGCATTGAGAGCACAACTAATTGCTTGTTATCGCTCCATGTGGACGGTCAACAGGTCTAAAGAGTCCTTTGACAATGGTATTGTGAATAAAACTAGGGGCTTCAAGAATTGAGCAATTATGACTGAGACTAGGGTGGTGGTAGCTGATGTCAAAGCATTCTCGGAAATCTATTGGATATTTCAGCTCTATCGGTTCGAATGGATAGACAATGCACCTGGTGAATACTCTAGCCACCTGACCAGAGAATTTTATTCCTCGTATGCAAGTACATTTATTAATTTTGCTACAGAACAGAGACCACGAAGCGTATACAGAAAGACATGGCTAGTACCTGGGGTCCACTCAACTTAATCATAGTTAGGGGCAAATTAATAGATATTTCTGAGGTGTCGAATAACAGAATATTGTACAGCCCAGAATACTCTGCACCTGTTTCAGTTGGCCTGTTCAAGAGCAAACATTATGAGGTCACCAGTGATGCTATAATGGAAGTTGAGACTTCTCAAGAAAGGGTTTTACACTGGATTGTGAAGCAAATTTCTATAGATGGGGAAAATGCAGGTTGGGTCACTTCAACTCCAACACTTATCACTAAAGCTTCGCTGTCTTTTTCGGTCAAGGTTTGGTAGGTTGTTGTCCGAGCGCAATTGAGACCGACAGCTAATGATAACACTTTGTCCCCTTCCCTAGCCTCGTTAGTAGCATGTCTTATGGTAGGTTACCCGATCAATGCAGGATGGATAATAGCAATCGAGATGAGACACAAGGCGCTAAATGAGAGAGTTGCACTTTCTTTTCCATGTTTCATAGAGAAATTATGCCGAGGAGCGAATATTCCTCTAAACAGCCTAGTTGACAGATGGGGTAAATCCTTCAGACTAACCCAGGTTTAAAAAAACAAGGATGTCGCGAACCATCTCTTTGGCGCGAAATCTACCGCTATGGGTACTTTTGTTGTTGTTCCAAATGTCCCAATTGATATCCCCCAGGCAGGTAGAGCTCTAAAATAAGGAGAGTCATCACAACCGTCCACAGAGGCACCACCACCTCCAGCTTCAGCCTCCAGACTCCAGGCACCTTTGTTACTATCCCTATGTTTTTTCTTGAGAAATAGGTTGCAGATCAGCGCCAGACCAGGACATTGGTAGACCAGATTGTGCTCCAGATGCCCCAGCTGATACAGACAAATGTATTAACTGCGAAAAAGGTGATCAAAGATGAGATGACGACGGAACTATCAGTCTTAAAGGACAAAATGGATGGTTTGGAGAACCTTGTTCGGGATCACTTCCAGGCTATCGGTTCAGCAGATACTGAAGGGTTCAGAGTCCAGTTGGTCGAGATGCGCACTCAAATTGCTAAGCTGGCTGAAAAGCCAGCATAAGTACCCATTATGATCATGCCAGAGTCGTTGATGCAAATGTTAAGGCAGGCTCCATCTACTCAAACACTCGATGATCTTTGGGGAGCATCCCCCACAAGTAAATCCGATAAGAGAAAACACATAGCTGGAGAACTTGATGAGGAGACCCCTACTAACCCAGCTAAAGAGGGCAAGAAGGCAAGAAAAGAGAGCTCGTAGAGCATCAAAGAGGGAAGCTAGGGAGAAGGAAGCCCTTGAACAGCAACAACGAGATGCAACCTTAGTTGGAGCTTCTCGTAGTGGTGCACCTGTTTCGACTAATGAGAACCACACTGATCATGTCCCGAGATCTGAGAGGGCACCCATTGATAAAGGTGCCAATGCTGATCCGACTACTGGCGTCTAGAGCGCCATAGGTATGATCCATCCTCCTAGCATGTGTATTTGATTGTGTTATCTCGACTTTGAGGTCAAAGTCCTCTTTATTTGGAGAGGGTGGTGGTCAGCAGCTGGCCATAGCTATTAGAAAAATGGAGGTTGTCTCTTTGTATTAATGTGTTGGGTGTTTTTTGTATTGAGCTATGCAGCAGCTACTCTGTGAATATTGAGGACCTGAATCTGAGTTTGACTGTTAGGATCTTTATATGACATCTTAGATACTGATATGTTGAAAGTGGCTAATCTGACCAATTAATTGGTGAACCAAGAAACTACAAAAATTCAATCATGTGTAGTATGTGAGTAAGTTTTGATTCAAGTCTAACACTAGGAGCAGAAACTAGAACTTACCTAAGTAGTTTTGCTTAAATCTGAAAATAACCGGATAGGAAAGGATCAGTATGCCATTTTTGTTAAACCAGTAAAAAGCCAAAAATAAAAGAACCAAATGAAAAGCTTATCACTTGAACCTAATTTGAGCCTTAAATCAATCTTTGTTCTTACCCAATATATATCAAATCCTTGGTTCTCCGAAGGTACACGATATCACAACTCAGGCCAAAAGCCTAAGTTGAGGGTGATTGCAATCCGAACAGAAAGAAAAAGGAAAAAGAAGGTTCAACCAGTGAGCTGAGTTCATTTAAAAAAAAGAAATAAATAAATAAATAAATATATATATATATATATAATAGCTACTGGGTCGAGCTGAAATAAAGAAAAAGAGAGAATCACTCATAAAAAAAGTATGTGAAACTGAAACTTTGGGAAACTAAGGAATTAGTCACTCACGAAACCAAATATCCATTCCCTATCCCTGACCCTATGTTACAAGCAAATAAAGTTCTATAGTGATCCTATTCTGGGTGTTTGAAAGAGAAAGTGTAGAGAGAAAGGGCAAGCCTATGGTAGTTTGTTGTTAGTGTTAGAAATTTATTGAGAGCGTGAGCGTAGTACTCAGTCCCTACCATTATGACCGAGGGACTTCTTTGGTGTGAGGACACAGTGGTTGCATTTGAAAGTAGATTGTATAAACTGATAATTCGCAGGTATAAGCATGATTGACTGTGAGTAAAGAGATGTTATGTATTAATCCTTACATGTTAGACTCAGAGGTATGGGATACAAATGATAATTGAAATAGTTGATGCGTAGTGTCATAAATCTGGAAATGAATTGAGGGGTGATTGTATTTGTTTGTTTTCTCATCACTTGAGGACAAGTAATGGTTCTAAGTTGAGGGTGTTGATGTGCCGCAAAATCGTGGCACATTTGATGCTTAATAACTATGAACTAATACTGGAATTAAGTGATATTTTGGGATTATTTGATGGGTTTGTTAATTGTGTAGGTATAATCTGGGTTGTACAGAAAAAGAAGCAGAATTGATGTCGACCAAGTAAAGTTCACGGCCAATGTAACGAACCATTAACTTCATAACGGTCCATGGCCTTGAGAAGATGAAGAGCAAGAACAAGCAAGTGAAGATCACAGAGGGGTATACGGGCCGTTGTTCTTACCACGGACCATGGTACCTATCGTGAAGCAGAACCAATATAAAAGTAGGAAAGAGTTGAGAGAAGGTTGCCCAAGTGAAGACCACAGGTTAGTTCACGAGCCGTGGTCCGCACTACGGACTATGGTAGATCTCGTGGTACATTTTCCAGTGACCAAGTTTGAAGACCCACTCTGGGGAAGGTTGCCCAAGTAAATATAACGGGTGACTTCACAGGCCGTGGTCTGCACTACGAACCGTGGTAGATCTCATGGTACATTTTCCAGTGACCAAGTTTGAAGACCCACTCTGGGGAAGCTCCAAGGCAAGACAACGGAGGTCTTCACGAACAGTGAAGACTTTGACGGGTCGTGGTAGTGGTCGTGACAAGGCCCGACAATTCAGTCCTAACTTGATTAGGACTCATTTTAAACATTCTATTTTTGAATTACTTTAGGTCATTTTGGAAGGGGGGATTAATTATCAGATTTTTTGTACAAGAAAGAACGAGGTCTACTTTGAGTTTGAAATTTTGGGATTCAAATTATCGTTTTCGGTTGGAAGTTGTTCATTTCGATCTTGAGATTATCAAGTGCTTATTGATTTACCAGTTATTTTTGTAAGTACCTCTTAACATGTTTTCATTACCCAATATTGACTCTTTGTGTAAAAACATGAGTGGCTAAACGTGATGACTAGGTATGTGGGATCTATGATGACATTCTAGTTGCTATTTCGTAAAATGAATAAAAGGCAATCTTTGTTTACAACAGTTTACAACTTTCATTATCATTTTAGTCTATTGAGTGCACGCTTTAGATAGGCCTGTATCTGGTGTTTGTTCGAGAGAAAAGCATTAGTTGGTAAAAAGCTAAACTAAGGTTACGAATTGGAGTTAATGTTGGATTTCGAGAGAAAGGATCTTTAACACCATATCAAATTAAGTGAATTCCAATATCGATAACACTTTAAGTTCGAGAGAATTAGAGTGAATATTATCTTATTAGGCTGAGATGCATCAGATTTAGTTAATTCGCAAAGGTTCTGTAAACATTGATTTACCTGACACTGTGTGGGATCGACCTCAACTCTGGTTGAGTTCTGTAAATTGACAACGACCGTTTACATTTCTTATTTGGGGTGTAAGTTTGGACGTATCAGTAGGTCAGATGGTGTTAGTACATGGAATGTATGAGCATGTAAGGGGAATTCTAAAGTATAGACATAAGCTTTAACTAATAAAAAGGAAAAATATATTCACCTCATCTCAACTCAACTCAACTCAAGGATACTCAAAGATACTCAAACTCAGAAGTACTCAACTCAGTTCAATATAAAACAACAGTGAAGATGCAATATAAAGAAAAAATTTAAAACAGTAGATAATAACTCTTTAGTCTTATTTGGGAGATTCTCTAACCGACAACCATCACTATAAGTTATGTGATAATACATCATCTCGCCCATCCTTCCAGAACTGTCATATACCTTGCTGGAGTATAAGATAGCCTCAACTAAGTGGATCCACTAAGCTAAGCTTAAAATCAATAACGAATCATCTAAAAAGTATTATCATTTACCCATGTTGGCATACATAGTTCATGAGGACTTTGAATTGTCTGAACTCGTCCCCATATCGGTGCTAAATAATAGTCCCAATAATATAACTCATGCACATATGTTTAAAACATTTCCTCATCCTCAAAATTTGAGATTATTACTCAAAAGGTTGTCTTAAAATAGATAGTACTCAAAATTCCTCATGAATTCATATGGAAATCGAAGTTTCCTCTCATTTTAAATGTAAAAACATTTACTCTTGGGATTACTTAGTTCCCATATTATAACACCCCAAAATTTTTTGAGCTAATACTCGAACCCTTCTTCATTGTGAACGAAATTTTTTCGAGTGATTTTAAAATTTCTTAGGTGTTAAGGTCACTAGATGTAACACGTCTGGTTCAAAAAAAAACTTAAAGAGAAGTTCGTTTAAGTCACGCATTATTTTCTTAAGTTTTAGGTCAACTTCAAACGACTATATCTTTTAGCACATAAAGAGTTAGGTGAACCATGATCTATCAAATTAAAGGTCTTCGAGTCCTCTTTCCAACGCCACCGAGTTTGCTAGATTCAAGTTCCGTTGAAGGAGATATGCTCGTTCGAAGTCAGAATGTTTAGCTAAGGAAATTTACCCGAATTAATGATAGGTATTTTGGTCTTTTCCTTACCTCCACTAGCCTAACTTGCTTTAGTAATATTTTAGGGGTCTAAGCTGATTTAGGTCAGTTTTCACAATCCTAAATACGCTTAAGGTTTTAGAGAGAAGTTCAACAGGAGAAAAAGGGAGAAACTTTCAACCGTTCATCAAGTTTGGAGGTTTCCGCTATGAATTCGATTATTTTGAGGTATGTAAGCTCTCATACTGTTGGGTTTGTTCACCCTCACGGAAATCAGGTAAACTTTTTCCCACAAATTTGTCCTTGAAGTTAGTTATTGAGTTCTTGATAAATTCTTGAGTTAAAAATTGAGTATTGAAGCCTTGAAATCCTTCGGGTGAGGTTTTTGCGTAATAGTTGAGCCTCTTGGTTTAGTAATGTGTGGGTTTCATTGAAAATTTTCTGGTTTGTGAATTTCCGTGAAATTGGACTATAGAACTGAAGTGGGTTATGAGTTGAATCGAGTTTGGGAGAGGAAGAAAAGATTGGGCAAAACTAAGCCCCCAGGTCTGCGTACTTTAAATCCAGTCCCCAGAAAACTTCCTCCCTCTCAGCGTCGTGGAAAGGATACGAACTTTAATGTCCCCAAATTTATTTTGCGACCATAAATAATAATAATCCTCCGCGTTGCGCCTTTGCTCCCCAATCCGTGTCTTCGCTCGTTTCTTACTATCAACTATCTAAAATCCATATAATCATTGAGAGATCCTATATCCTAAACATAATTCTTGTGTTCACATATCAAATTCAAGATTGAGTTGAGAGTAAAGTTCAAGAAAGTCTTTAAGTCAAATTGGGAATCCCTTTGAGATAAGCTAGCAATTTGAGATAAGTTTTGAGGAAGTAAGTATGAGAATGAGAATATTTGTACACATTAGTTCTATATCATCATTTAGGCCCTCAATTCGAGTCATTCATGTCTATATTTCCGTATGAACTCTATGAATGTAATGTTCTTGAGAAGAGGAGTATCTTTGAGTTCTAAGTTCTTAAGTATTGAGTTCCTAAACTTTTTGAAACTATATTTCAGAATTATGGGATTACCATATGTTATACATGGAGGTCCTTGAGTTGAGTCAGTCATGCTTAAAATTTTGCATGAACCCTACGAGTAGAGCATTATTGAGATGAGTAGTGCCATTGAGTCCTTGAGTTCTAGATTTATCGAGTTCCTAGTATTGAGTCCTATATATGGTTATTGAAACCCTTGAATTGAGTTGTTCACATCTATAATTCGTCATGAACTCTATTTTGAGAAGTCTTTTACAATTATTTCTAATTTTTTTAAAGACTTGAGTAAATGAGTATTCAAATTGAATAGAAGGGAACTAAGTATTGCAAAGAGTAAATGATTTTACATTTAAAATGAGAGGAAACTTTGTTTTCAAATGAGGTCATGAGATGTTTTGAGCACTATCTCTTTTAAGTGAACCTTTTGAGTAATACTCTCAAAGGTTGAGGATTAGGAGATGTTTTTTCAAAGATATGACCTTAAGTTATATTATTGGGAGTAGTATTGAGCACCGATATTGAGGAGAGTTCAAACAAATCATAGCCCCCATGAACTATGTATGCCAACATGGGTAAAGAGTCATACTTTTTAGATGATTCCTTATTTCTTTTTAGCATAGCTTAGTGCATCCATTTAGTGAAGGATGTCTTACACTTCGGCAAGGTATAGGACAGTTCTGGCAGCGTGGGCGAGACGTTGTATCATCACATAGCTCATAGTGATGGTTGTCGTTTCGATAATCTCCCAAATAAGAGTAAAGAGCTATTGTTATATTTTCATATACATTTTAGTTAATATCTATTGTTTTAAAAGTTTCATGTATAGAGCATGTTTTATAGTTTCTTTCATTATGAGTTGACTTTCATGAGCTGAGTTGAGTGCTCTGAGCTGAATTGAATTGTGTATTCTTGAGTTGAGTTAAGCATTCTTGATTCGAGTTGAGTATTCCTGAGTCTAGTTGAGTATTCTTGAGTCATGTTGAGTTGAGACGATGTGAGTATTTCTTCCATATTATTAGTTTCAGCTTATACTTATGTTGCAGAGTTTCCCTTACATGCTCGTACATTCCATGTACAGACGTAATTTGTCCTGCATCGTTTCATGATGCATATACATGTTTTCAGGATAGGCGTTTCATTGAGGTCATGTGATATTCCACTCAACTTTGGTGAACCTTCTTATATTCCGGAGGACTTCACCCTTACTAAACCGTTAGTAGTTTTGAGATGTCGAGGGTCTTGTCCCAATATCCTTCTATTATAGTAGAGGCTTCATAGATAGACAGAGTTGAGGAATTTTCAGTACTTACTTTCTTTTGAGTATTGTACAGACTTTTTAAAAGGTTAAATATCTGAGTTCAATGAAACTTAATTCAGTTTTAAGCTTTTGTATGCTTGAGTTAGTCTCCGCTTGTAATCAACCAGGAGGAGGGTTCAATTCGGGACTATCAATTTTCTCGAGGGTCGTCCACATCCGGGGTGTAGACTTGGGTCAGACATGTATATCCTTTTGAAAAATGAAACTCAACTTTCCTCATCCTCATACTCAAGAACTTAAGTCTTAAAACAAGTTTTAAATGTTTGAAAAAGACTTCTGAAAACGATTCTTAAGAACTCCCTTAAACTTTACTTTTAACTCTATCTTGAATTTGAAATGTGAATCAAAGAATTATGCTTTGGAATGCAATACCTCTCAATGATTTAGGAAGGTTAAGATAGCTGATCATAAGAATGAGCGAAGACCCAATTTAGAGAACACAGGCGTGACGCGGAGATGGAATTACATATTTTGTCGTGAAATAATCTTTGAGGCAGAGGACTCTGTATCCTTTCCCCAATGTGGAGAAGGGGTGCTCAACTGGGTACTGAAATTTTGGAGCGCCTCCACGACGCGGACTTGGGCGCATAATTTTTCCCGATCTTTTCTTCCTCTCCCAACTCGATTCAATTCAGACCCATTTCAAATCTTAGATCAAAATTCACGAATTATCATAACCTAGAACATTTTCAGCGAAACCCACACAAGGAACTAATCAAACAACTCAACTATTAAGCAAAGCCCTCACCTCAAGGATTTTAATGTAACATCCTTCCCTATAAAGGGAAAAATTTAGAAAGAGCTTAATGGGAAATAACTATATTGAGAATTTGACAATTTATGCATAAGTTGTGAGTTTTGGGTCAATCAAACAACCATAACTTTCAGTACAAGATATGTTAGGTGGCCCATAAAATATCAAACGAAAGGTCTTGGAATACTCTTTCCAACACCACCAAGTTTTCTAAATTTCAAGTTCGGATGAGGGAGATAAGCCCATTTGAAAAGTGTATGTCTAGTTAAGGAAAGTTACCCGAATTAATGAGGGGTATTTTGGTCTTTTCCTTATCCCATCAGCTTAAATCATTTTTAGTATTATTTTTGGGGTAATAAATTATTTAGGTCACTTTTCACAATCCCAAATACACTTAGGGTTTTAGAATAGAGTTCAAGAAGCAAAAAGAGGACAAAAGATGAGGCGTTAAAGGAGGTTTCTTGGGTTTCGTTGAGGATTTTCTCCAAGGGTTTGATCCCTAAGAGGTATGTGAGTTCTCATAGTGTTGGGTCCATTCACCCACACTTTCATTCAATTTCTTTCTTGAATTTGAAGGATTTGAGTTCTTGATGAGTTTTCTTGAAATTTCATTCATAATCTTGATTGTTGGGTTTTTGATGAATTCTTGAGGTGAAATTTCGTGATTTAAGAGTTGTTTTGAGTATTTTATCGCGTACTTATGTTGGGTATTCGAATATAAGTGAGTTGGGAAAAATTCATTTGATTCTAGGCGAATTAGGGTCAGAAAATGAAAAAGAAAATTCACCGGGAAAATCTAGGCAGTGGCTAGCCCGCCACCTCACCATAGCACCAGAAGAGTTCTCCTGTATTTTAGGGGCTAGCGCCCCACGCCACTTAGTGCGCCAAGGTCGCCTGCCCCCACCCCTTTTCCATCGTTTGGCCCGTCTGAGTTCTTTCAAAGGGTAACTTTACCCCTATTGATTCTAACTAGTCTAAACTACATCTCAACATCAAGATATTATTCATAACATGACTCATAACCTTGAATTTATAATTCAAATTCAAGGTAGATTTAAGAGTTAAGTCTTGAGAGTTCTTCCTAGTCATTTTAAGAAGTCTTTTACAATCTTTTAAAACTTATTTTAAAACTTGAGTACGTGAGTTTGAGGATGAGTAGAGTTGAGTTCATTTTTCAAATATGATATATGGGAACTAAGTATCCCTCAAAGTAAATGTTTTTACATTTAAGATGAGAGGAAACACCGATTTCCAAATGAGTTCATAAGGAGTTTTGAGTGCTGTCTCTTTTAAGAAAAATATTTTGAGTAATAATCTCAAAGTTGAGGATGTGGAAATATTTTTTAAAACGTATGAGCTAAGTTTTATTTTGGGAGTAGTATTGAGCACCGATATAGGGGAGTGTTCAAACAACTCAGTCACTCCCCGAGGCTACCCCCTTGAGGTAACATAGGACCTAGGATCACGAGTCACCCCAAGCTAACCCTGTGTCTGGAATCTCATAAGCATATAATAAAATTTACTGAATAAAATAAGTACTACGTGGAAGTTAAAACAATGGTTAACTAAAAGTGGGGAAAACCCAACTACTCTAAATGTATAAAACATACTAAGAGTTTAATGATAACTGAAACAACCACTTAACAACTCAAGCTGAATCTACTACTATGTCTGAAAAGCCTCTAATTGAGTTCAGTTGCTGGGACATGCCCCAGCTAATTCTAACAAAGACAGAAAACTGAAAGTAAAGACTAAAATGAAAGCATGTATATTGTCCTTGAAATATGAGGACTCACCACTGAGGCTGTTGAATGCGGACCGTGAATCGATCTATGCGTGATCTGCATGATGAGTACATGAACCTACATCATGAAAAGATGTAGTGCATAGTATGCATCAGTACTTAGAATGTACTGAGCATGCATGATATAGATACTAATTGGAACAAATACATATGTGATGAACAAATCATAACTCAGCAATGATATAATCTGAAACAAGATATAGATATGTACTGAAGTATAAGTGAAAAGAACTTAACTGAATTTAATGACCAAGTCCTAATCATATAGATAACATGTTGAACTTTAAACTGATATAAATGCTGAAAACTTGGTCAATGCACTAAGAGTTTGACTGTGGAAGCTACTATTAACCGTCACAAACTACGTGAGCTATACGTGGAGTCCGATGTATATGTTCCATGGAGGGGACCTAATATACCTTGCCAGGGGTATAAGGCACGACTGTCGTGATCACTAAATCTAATGCCCAAAAGAGGGGACTTATAATCCTATGGGGGCACGTAGTTCTGGGACTATGAGGGTAGGCTGAACCCTAGTCCAACTCAGTGCTCAGTCTACTCCCAACTGAATATAATTATGACTGAACTGTAACAAAAATATTGAATAGCGCAGAATACTGATTGCAACATTTATATACTCATAATGTAACATTCGAAATCTGGAGCATAATTATTCGAAATATACTCATAGCAAGTGTAATTCATGAACTAGTAGATTTTTTTAAACTAGGGTTTTGGGTTTCATGCAAGGAACTAAGCAAACTTTTCCAAGAAACAAGCTAATTCGATTGCGGATTCTACAATAGTTAAATCACAATGATTGACCCAGGTCAGACTGAATTCTAAGGACCTAGTGGATGATTGAAACCCACAAGTGAAATCTGTCAAACCTGGTGACGAATCTACGGAGAAATCCTTTGGATTTCGGGGCTGAACTCTGAAGAACACTGCTGTTTGCTCTTGGGAGGGTTGGTTGACTTTTTCTCTTCTTTTTGCTCTAAGTTTGGATGATTTTTGGAGAATGAGAGTTTTGGGTATGTCCGACTATGTTATTAGACTTATTCTGAGTAAATAGATGTTGTTTATTCATCAAACGACATAGTTTAAGTGCCCAACGCATATGTGAAAGGACCAACACGACCCTAACTTAAATGTGACTGGGCCCATCCATGGAGGGAACGACAGTCCGTCGTTTTGACTACCGGCCGTCGTTTGAGTTCCTCATTCATGTTCTGCCCGATAGGGCTTCAATTAAACGAGCATAACTTCTTACTCCGATCTTGGATTTTAGCAAACTCAGTGGCATTGAAAATAGGATTCAATTATGTTTCATTTGATAGGCCATGGGCCACCTAATTCATTATGTGATAAAAGATATGGTCGTTTGAAGTAGACCTAACAACTATTTTCCTATGAATAACTGCTGACCCCTACCTATTGTCAGTCCGTAGGTCCAACCACGGACCGTACTGGTCGACCGTGGGTGGGATCAGAGACCATCAACTTTGGACCCTAACGACAGAACAAACCTATGGTCCATGGATCAATTAGCGCACTGTGGTTCACGGCCATAGGTGTCACCTTTTTATCCTGAATTTTCCCTAAGTGTGGGACTGAACCACGGGACCCGACCTACGGTCGATTGTGGCTTCAGTTGGTTACACCAGATGCTGGAAAGCTGCATTTTTTGTTTTCTCGAATCCGAGGTGTTACAA
>JAJOOH010001702.1:0-24607 GCA_029582605.1 Solanum gracilifrons | reverse complement strand
AGGATTTTGTTTAAAGAAATGGGTAGTGGGTTTTTTATTTGGCTGGGTTGGGTATTTTGAAAATTGGTCGGGTGGATAGGGTGGTTTGGGTCAAACAAATTAAGCTTTAATTAATTAAATTTCCAATCAATTACAACATGCCACCTAATAAATGAAATAATTAAATATATTTACTAAGTAGTTCGTTAGTCAAAAGGGCAAAATAGGTCCCTAAAGGGTAACCCCAAGGGTATTTTGAGGCCAAAAGGTAAACGAGGGGTATTTTTGTACCAATTCTGATACTATAAGGATATTTTTGATCCTTCTCCGTTCTTTAATTTTGTTTTCTTCTTCCCCAATTTTTTCAAAGAACAAACTACCTCTTCTCTATCTTCTTCCACTTACAAGACCCATTTACTTCACTCATTTTTTTCCTTGTCTGCTTGCTTCTCTTTGTTCCTTTTTATTCTTTTGCCCTTATATTTTATTCAAAATAGTAATAATTGTAAACCTCCTTGATAACATTGTTCTTTTTAAACAAAAATAAAAAAAATTATTATGTAGTTCTTTAGCATGTAAATACAAAATTTCTTCGATTTGAGAGTATTATAGAATTTCATTACCTTCATCGTAATGGTGTTCCGCTGCATAATTGTTGTAATTTTTGAAAAGGAGATGGTAGATTGGAGGTGATTACTAATTCTCAATTTATAATTTGTTAGTAATTTTATTTTTGATTTAACAATAATTTGATGATATTAATGGTGGAGATGGTATTATAATAGTGACGTGATGAAGACTACTCCAGAGAATTAATGAAGATGGCGGCTACGTAGAGGATTTTGGTGATGGCAGCTTAAAGGACTGAAGAAGAGCAGAGGAGGGTAATGAAGAAGAAGAAGAAGAAGAAAGAGAAAAAAAAAATGAAGTTAATAAATTAAGAAAAACAAAAATGAAAATAAAGATTAAAAATTAAAATTAACTCGTGGCAGATTATAACTGGTGCGTGATTGCACTTCTTTTCTTACAATTGGGGATTGCTGAAAAATGAGATATTTACAACACTTTAAAATTGTTTAAGGGGGTAGTAGGACCCCCACAAAGTTTAAGTGTCTTTTTAAAAAACAGGTCTTACTTTAAGAGGTAATTATATATTTTCCCTATAATTAACTAATAAACGTATTTTCTAAGTTAAGTTTTTAGATGAAAAGATTACGCACAGTATTCAAATTTGTTAGTATTTTATTTGGAATTAGTTGTGTGATATTTTGAAGATTACATGTCTAGTTGGAATCCAAGGTGGATATATATTATAGGTACTTAATTTGGAAAATTGCAATCGATTGGTTATCTTTAGGCAATGCATGCATGTAGCCCTCATTTATAGTGCTATTTCACTTTTTATTCCTTCCTTCAAAAATAGGTGCATGTGTTGATCATGATTGGTTTTCCAAAGCAAATGGAAAGAGATATATAGGCCCTCCCTTTCATTTTAATAATTGGGCTTATATATATATTTATTTATTTATTTTAGCAAGTTGAAAAAAATATTTTTTTTCTCATACTATTATTAATATTATAATAATATTTTACTAATAAATGTATCCTTAATTAAAAACTTTTTTTAAAGGTTATATCAAATCATTATAATAAGTCAAGTAGAATGAAACTGAATCTCTTTCTTTTTCTTTTGTGGGTGATGAGTCTTCTTTAATAATAAATATTTATAAATATTTTTTGTTTTCTACTTTTTCTGTCCCTAATTACTTGTCCATTTTTGAATTGTCACACCTATTAAGAAAACAATAATTGATATAGTGAATTTACTATTTTACCTATTAATTGTGAAGTGGATGAATTAAAACTTAAGATTTTCAAGAAGTTCTACATTTTTCAAAGTAATAAATTGAAGATATAATAGAGAATTTTTTATTATCCTTTCTTGATTTGTCAAAATGAATAAATAATTAGGGATAACTAAAAAAAAATAGACAAGTAATTAGAGAATATTAAATGTCTACATCTAAATGTTGAACCAGATTTTTCATGATATTTACATGGACTTTTTACTGCTGAGTGCTGACTTTTAATTACTTGCCTTAAAAAAACTTAAAGATGAGAAAATATATAGAATAATCTTGGACAACGAAAGATACCAATTTCATGGAAAATGACATTATTTCATCTATAAAATTCAAGAATGAGTGGTTAATGCTCAGACGGACATGACAAATCTATCCTAATTACTAGTAATTAGTAACCACAGTCATTAAATAAGTATGAGTAATAATTAAGAATAGCGTTCCCTCTATCACTTTTATTTGGCCAACCAATCAACTAAACTTGAACCTCAATCAAAACAAGATTTTTGAACTTCTCCTATTATGTACATAGTTCAGTCAGTCGCCCTTAAATAGAGGACATGTTAAATTCATGTCACATAAATTAATAACATATTATAATTATATTTGTTAAGTATTTTTTAAAAAATTATTAAGTAGGTAAAATAATAATTTTTTAACTCCACGGCAGCACAAAACCTAAGTTGACACCTCCCTCCTCTTCTCCTCTCTCCATTCCCACCGCGAAACAGTCAGAAGCCACCAGAGAAAGTCGTCAACACTACTCATCTTGCGAACTATCAGGGACCGGACCGAAGAAATGTTTTTTTTTTTTTTTTAAATAATTATTATTTTATTCGTTTATAATTTTAATATTTTTTAAATTTAAATATGGTATTAACTTGCCTTAACAATTGTGTAGTTACACACTTGTGTTTTATTGAGTTTAAGGTTCAATTGGTAAATGATTAAGTAGAAAGATTCATAATACAAATTCGTACAAGTACATGGGTCTATTAAACTATTTCATGACTTTTTATTTTGTTCAGAATTGGCTTGACACGTCTTTTAAAAACAATAGATAAAATGTTAATTTCATATTTTATAAATATAGTAAGTATAGTATTTTAGAAAATTCATTGTATAATGACTGTATATAGCTATGGGTCGATTAGTAATTGATTAGGAGGGATGTTATGCATATATTATATCTTGTATAAGTAATTTTATATTTGGTTGTTAGTTAGGATTATGTATAAATTTATAAACGGTTTGATTTACAATTTAGGAATTTGCATAACTATGAAGCATCTATGTATAATTTTATACAATGCATGATAGAAATGAAATAATTGATATATGAATGACTAAATTCTACCTAAAATAATACATACATTTTATCATAATTAATTCATGTACAACTAAAATTTGTATTACTTTTGTTAGCTAGCAAAGGAACCCTTAAAAATAAGGGTAAATTAAGAACTTCTTGTTTGGTTTGAAAACAAGTTATGCTGGATTAATTATGATGAGATTAGTTATGTTGAAATTATTTTTTATTGGTTGTTTGGTTTGTCAAATATGCATGATATAATTTCTAAGAATAAGTTGTTTGTTTACAATAACACTCTCTAAGAATAAGTTGTTTGTTTATAAAAGAGGATTTAAGAGGTTACTTTTGTTATTTTACATTTTTATCATGGAATAAGTTATCCCGAGATTAATATTCCACTGACAATTAGAGGGATAACTTATCTCAATCATAATTATTAATTTCAAGATAAGTTATCCCACACTTTATAACCAAACAAAGAATTGAAGGATACGAAGAACTTATCCAAGATTATTTTTCTTTATTAAGTGATAAATTACCTCTTGAACTTAAATTAGATAAATAAAAATAAGAGAAAGAGCAAACCAAAGAAAAAGACAATAAAAATACATCAGCGGTCAATTATAGTCGAGTCAGATAAATGCTGATGAATTGACTAAAGAATGTTGGATGAAGCAAAGCCAAATATTAACTCCTCCTCCTTTTTAAATTGAAAGCAAAAGCTTTCTTCACCTTTTACTTTTCCACTACTCACAAAATTTAAATGAAAAAGAACAAAGAAGGACCAACCTCATTTTTTTTATATAATAAAAATAAATACGATTACAAGCTTTACTAGAAAAATCAACTAATAGCTACAAGTTCTTCTCTAAATATTGTCATTATCGTACGAGTATAATTTTAAGTACTTTGAAACTGTTGTTAATAATAACTATAACAATATATTGAGTGAAATTTCAGTAAGTAGGTTTTGAAAGGGTAAAATGTACATAGATCTTTATTTTTATCTTGTGAAAGTAGAGACTTTGAAACTGTTGTTAACAACAATATATCCAATGAAATCTCATTCAATAGGTTTTGAAAAGATAAAGTGTACGTAGATCTTATTTTTATCTCGTGAAAGTAGAGACATTGAAATTGTTGTTAACAACAATGATAACTGTTAAAGAATGACAAAAGTCCCACATCGGTGATTAATGAGATAGATGGATTCCTTATAAGGCTCGGGCAATCCTCCTCCCTTTGAGCTAACTTTTGGGGTGTGAGTTAGGCCCAAAACCTAATTTAACATGGTATCAGAGCAGAGCCCGTCTCACCCGATGTTGGGGCCCCCAAAATAAAAAATTGCCCACGCACCAGATGCTAAGCACTGGGCGTGAGGTGGGGTGTTAAAGAATGACAAAAGTCTCACATCGGTGGTTAATGAGATGGGTGGACTCCTTATAAGGCTTGGACAATCCTCCTCCCTTTGAGCTAGCTTTTGGGGTGTGAGTTAGGCCCAAAACCTAATTTAACAATAACATCAATATATCCAATGAAATCCCACTCAATAGGTCTTGAAAGGGCTGGGTAAAATAAACGTAGATCTTATTCCTATCCACGGTAAGGACTTTGAAACTGTTGTTGCACACTTTTAAACATAGTAATCTCTTTTTATTATAGGATCCCATGTTTGTTTCTCGAAAAAATAATGAAATAAAACGTATGGTTGGCAGTGGGAAGCAAAGGGAGCAGAGGGTACCAGAGACGAAAGAGGCTTTGAGAAAATTTAGTACTTTTGTTTGGAATCATTTGGGCCTGAAACTTGTTGCCAGTTAACACTCCTTTTGCTTTGCCATTTTGGTCCGCACACCTCTTCTCTTGGAAAGGGACACTTTGGCCCATCTTTGTCTTTTTAGATTCCAATACTCATGGTCACTACAAAAAAAATAAATCATACTGTAATATTTTTTTTGAGATAAGTTATAGTTTATTTATTTACCGTTATAGTTACTGTTTTGATTTAGTTGTTGTATTAGTTTGTTAATAGCATGTATCAGTGGCGTAGCTAGAAATTTCACGAAGGGTGTCCAAGAATTATACAAGTAATTTTTTTTTTGATAAATGGACGCACTAAAAAATTCAAAATCGAACTATGTACTATTAATATTCTTTTATGAATAAATGTTCTAAAATTTTAAAAATCAAATCGCATGATATGTAGCTTAATCATTTTTAAGTTTCAAACTTACACTAATCTCTAGTGACGACAACAATATCGAGACACGAAAAATGGAAGTAGAAACAAATGAGGTCTTCTTTTGTTTGCTTTTAACAACGTTGTACAAATATTAGAATTTTATTTCAAACTTTAATGAAAAGAAATAAAAAATCAAATTCATTGAAAATTCAATTAGCTTTCTTAGATTTTTAAGTTAAAAATTTATAAGAAATTTACTAACTCTTAGACAATTAAAGGAATAATAAAATATGAGCTCTTTAAAAAATGACTTACTTTTAACAGCCTTATACAAATATTAGAATTTTATTTCAAATTTTAATGAAAAGAAACAAAAAATCAACTTCATTGAAAATTTAATAAGCTTTATTAGATTTTCAAATTATAGATTTATAAGAAATTTACTAACTATTACCTTAGACAACTAAAGGAATAATGAAATATGAGCTCTTTAAAAAATGACTATAAAAGATAAGTTGTTGTAGGGATTTGAGAACCTGCACGTTAAATCTCTACAAGAGAGCCTCCAACTGCTGAGCCACAATAGCATATTATGACAAGTGTGTCCAAAGTATTAACTTTAACCATTTTGAACAGGATTTTACTTAGGTCTACGATATAATTTTCCGATGGAGGGTGTCCAATTGGACACCCTCAAGACACTGTAGCTCCGCCCCTGGCATGTATCTGTTAGTTCTATATCAGTAATACAATTTTTTGAAAAAAAAAAGTTATTTGTATAAATTGTTATCAACTTGTATCAATTGAATTCATTCGCTATGATTTCAATTGTATTCAACATCCACAATCTAACTATAGCTTTGGAAAACATTTTTATAAATTATTACTAGCTTGTATCACTTGTTTATTCGCTTTAAAATGACTTGTTGTAACTCTCCGAAAACTTCTAAGTTAAGGTCCGAATCATTCTTCATTTGCAAAAAAATACATATCAAGTGTTTATTAAATTGTTCTTAGGTGTTAAGATCAATTCTATTGTGTGAGAATGATTTTGGATATGAATTAAGGTCATTAGAATCCCCGAACACAAAATTGAGTTGAAAGTTTCCTTCCCGATTAAGTTTTGATGTAAGATTCTACTTAGGTCAACTTCAAATGATCATATGTCTCAGCATAATGATATAGGTGGCTCATGACCTATCAAATTAAAGTTCTATAAGTCCTCTTTCCAATGCCACCAAGTTTGCCTCATTTAGAGTTCGGAGTAAAAAAGTTAAGGTTGTTTTACTAGAGACTACCACAACAGATTTTTCTGAATCAGTGAACTACGAAATCCTTCTACCGAGTCGTAGTTCAGAGAGTCAAGTTTTGAGGTCCAATTCCTACGAACCCATCTAGACATAGTTTGGACCTGTAGAATGAGTTTTTGAGCCTTAAAATTTAATATAATTACGGATTGGATCTACAATCGGTAGAAACTATCATACTTCGAGCTTACACCCTAGACGTGGCCGACACTCGAGAACCATTGCTGGTCCCCAAGAGAATTATTGGCATGGCTGACTACTTAGCGGAATACTTACTCAAGTTATGGTAGACTCAAAACATAATTAAATCTAATAAACTCAAATTCTCATCATATAAAGTCTGAAAAATACTCAATAGCAATACCTATAATTTGTAAAAAAAACTCAAAAGAAAGTGAATACTGAGAGACACCTCGACTCTGTCTATCTATAAAGCCTATACTATCAAAGAAGGATGTCGAGACAAGACCCACAACATCTCAAAACTACTAACTAGAAAGTAAATGTGAAGTCCTCCGGAATGCAAGGAAGCTCACTACAAGTTAGCTGAAGTATAGAGTAATTCGACGAAGCGCCTTTGATGATCCTGAACACCTGTAACTGCATCATAAAAAGATGCAGGTCGAATGACATCAATATATTGAATGTACGAGTATGTAAGATAGTTGAATAACAAATAACTGAACTGAAAAGATTGCAATAGATAAAATATACTCAAGCTAAATGTAAAGAAATAAAGGAGTTAAATTATTTAAAGTTTTACAAAATACTTACTCATCTCTAAACTCAACATAATAAGTGAGCTATTAAAATAAACTTTAACTCTATTGGGAGATTAATTCTCTAAACATGATGATACAACGTCTCGTCCACACTGTAAAAATTATCTTATACCGTTCCGGGGTATAAACCTATCAACTAAGTGGATCCACTAAGCAATAATGATTCATCTAAAAAGTATGATCATGTAACCATGTTGGCAAGACATGGTTTGTGAGGATTTTGAGTTGTCTGAACTCATCCTCATATCAGTGCTCAATACTACTCCCAATAATATATATACTTATGCTCAAATGTATAAAATATACTCTAATTTCTCTGGTTTGAGATAATTGCTCAAACTATCCTCTTAAAAAAGGTAACTGCTCTAAAATATCTCTAAACTCATAAACTCATTTAGAAATCAAAGTTTCTTTTTGTCAATGTAACAAAATGATACATTTGGGACTACTCCATTCCCTTAAACTTCACTAAGAAATTCTCTTTAAACTATACTCAAACTATGCTTTACTTTCTCATAAAAAAATAGTTTAAAACAAATGTTTATTGTGATCTGATCATTGATGACTCGGGAAGTCATACTACATAAACATTGAATGCATAAACATTGAAGGCATATCTGATGTCATACTGCTTAAACATTGATGACATACTCGAATGTCATACTAATCATGAATCATAGTTCTCTTCTCAATTATTTTAAAATATTATTTATGAAATCATTTGTGTTCACGTAAACTCTTGCTCAAATCTTGATTAAAACTCTTTCTCAAACTTCTCTTTACTTTCTTAAAAACTCATGTTTAAAATAAAATGTTGGCTTTAAAAGACTCTCAAAATTTATAACTCAAAACAGGGTTCATGTTGAAATATAGACATGAACAACTCAACTCAAGGATCTAAATAACAATATAGAATAACTCAATACTCAAAACTCAATGATATTACCCATCTCAAGAATGCTCAATTAATAGATTTATGCTGAAATATAGACATAAACAAATCAACTCAAGAATCTCAATACATAACATATAGCAACTCAACTTTGTGCTAAGGGATAGTGATCTTAATAAATATCCAAATTCAATCCCACACTAAAGAATTGACCTTTACACATATGGGAAAATTTAAGAATCACCTGATACGCCGTTACATGTAAATGAAGAATAGTTCGGGCCTTAGCTTAGAAATTTTTAGGGTATTACAGAAACTACTACATGTCGTAGTATGGACCCGTAGGATGAAATTTTGAGCCTTAAAATTTAATATAAATTTCACGGATGGGATCTACGGTCCGTAGATCAAACCATGAACCGTAGATGACCGCGTGGAAGGTTTTTGTCAGCTTTTTAAGAGGGATAGTTCAGTCTTTTCCCACCCATTCTAAGCCTAAATCCTGATATTTTCACCTAAATAAGGTTCTAAACAATATTAATCGACCTTAATACTCTCATTAATGCTTCCAAGTCTTGGAGCAAGGATCCAAGAAGAGAAAGTTTGGATTTTCAAGCGTTCGTTCAATTTCGTCAAGAACTTTGTTCTGCCGGGTATATAAAGCTACTCATAGTGATGGACTAAGTTCATACTCACACCCGACATCTGAATTCATTTAGGATCCAAGAGGAGAAAGTTAAGGTTTTCAAGCGTTCTTTCAATTTCATCAAGAACTTTGTTCTTCTAGGTCTTTAAAGCTACTCATAGTGATGGACTAAGCTCGTCCTCACACCCTACATCTAAATTCATTCATTAAATGGTTATGATGAGAGTTTTATTTGTAGTCCCTTGAAATTCGAATTTAGTTGTGTTTCTTATCGTGAATTTCAATTCCTTAAACGTTGAGATTTTGATTTCTATTATGCATATTGAATTCTAAATTGTTGTTCATGTTTGGGAGAAGGCACAAGTATCCCCCTAGACTACGACTGAAATCCCAGAGACACACCTTAACTAAACTAAGGTCATATTACCTCTCTGAACTCATTTTATATATAATATTGTACAACTTTTGGCTTATGTGGCACACTCCATGACTCCACGCAGTTGAAGCGCGTGAGATATATTTGGATGCCACGTAAGACTAAAAGGTGTACAAAATTACAAATAAATGAGTTCAGGGGGTAATAGGACCTTAGTTTAGTTAAGGCGTGTCTCTGGGATTTGGGTCATAGTATAGGGAGGTACTTCTACCTTTTCCCGTCATGTTTCGTATCACATGAACCATATTTGTTTATAAAAGGCATGTTTATAAAGATTATTATATAAGATTTCTTAAACATCAAGTCCACACTTGATAGATAAGTCCATAAGTATACATTTAAATGCATGTTTTGGAAAGAATTTTTAAAGAAAGAATCAAATGATCTCATACATACTATTTGACAGTTGAGAAGGAGAAAGAGTATAATTGATTTTCTTTCAAAAAGTACTTCAGTAAAAAAAGTGAAAGTAAAGTAAAGAAATAGTCTTTTTCTAAGTAAATGTCAATTGAGCATAACTAATATGATTTATTTTGGAAGTAGTATCGAGCATCAATTTGGGTAAGAGTCTATTTTTAACTCAAAGTCTCATAAAACTACATAGCCAACGTTGGATAGGATCACACCAAATTTTCCAGCGACTCCTCACTGCCTCAACAAGGCTTGTTCGATGGGTCCATAGTTATAGTTTACATCCTATACCCCGACGAAGTATAGAATGACCCTTGCAACGTGGGTGAAACATTGTATCATCGTTAGGCTCATAGTGATGATTTTCGGTTAGAGAAACTCCCCACAGAGTAAAGTTTTCTACTTTCATTTTGCTTATATTCCATACCTTATTGTAAAGTACAAATATTTTTCACTACTTGATTATACATTATTTTGCTCGATATGTATCTAGTCATCAGTGTGGTTATTGTATTACTCAGCAATATTACGTACTTGTACATTTAGGGGTCGTTTGGTAGAGTGTATTGGAGAAAGTAATGCTTGCATTAGCTTGATGTATTATTAGTACCTTGTTTGGTACACTTTTCTAACCTATGCATAACTAATGCTTGTATTAGTAATACACTCTATTGTGTATTGAAAAGTATATTACTAATACCATCTATTTCTATGCATTATTAATGCAATGGGTTCTAATGCATGCATTAACATTATTAAAGACACAATTTCCCTCAAAAACTTTTTTTACATCCTTTCCATTATATTTGTTGAGGGTATTTTTGTAAACAAATATTTTTTCTAAAAAAACTATGTAATGCATAATATTTTTAGTACACCAAACCAAACATTGCATAAAAAAAATCTTATCATAACTAATGCAAGCATAACTAATACAAGCGTTACTAATGCAAGCATTACTACCACACTATATTTTACATTATTCTTATACACTCTACCGAACGACCTCTTAATGTACTAATGTTATTCGATATGTATCTTTTTATGATGCAGATATAGGCGTTCAGGATCATCAACAAGCACTGTGTTGAGATCACTTTACATATATTGTTAGCTTTTGGTGAGGCCTCTTTGCTTCCAGAGGACCCCATTTCTATATTCTGTTTTAGTGATATTTGAGGTGTCGTGGGTCTTCTCGCAATACCTATCTTAAATAATAGAGGTTTCATGGATAGACAAAGTTAGAAAATTTCTAATATTTTTATTGAAACTTATCATTTATGTAAAGTATTTTTAGACAATGTTTTAGAATTTTCTTTAAATGATTTAAATGCGCATCTATTAAAGCTTTCACGTATTCCATAGAGTCATGTGAATCATAGTTAACCAGGTCAAGAGTTCACTTGGAGCCAACAATGGTCTCCAAGTGCCGACCACCTCTAGGAGTAGGCTCAGGGTGTGATACTTGTAATCTTTCGCTTTTATATCACTTGTATTCATTCTCTATTGTATCATTTGTTACTAGTTTGTATCACTTATATTCATTTGATTTAATGTTTGTATCAATGCATACAATCTTGATGTATACAATCACGGTAGATTTATGCATTCATATTTGCTTTATCGACACATAAGTAATGATAAATTATATGTATTCATTCAACAAGTAATATATTCCTCCTCATACAACAAAATACAATGAAGATACATACAAACAAAAAGAAGGTCTGTTGAAGATACCCACAAGTACCCCAAAAAAGTGTATCCATCCACCAACGTCCAAAAAATGGTAGATACATGTATTATGAGGTTCACTTATGATATCTAATTGTGTATACATTAGATAATAGTTGTCATCACAAATTTCGACCATACCCCCTATATATATATGTCAAAATTTCATTTTCCATATTATCACTAATTAAAGATAGTCCCCCATAAGATTAAAAAGAAAATAACAGTCACAATTCATAATTCACCAGCAACTTCAGTTTCACAAAGTGGTAATGTCGTCTCTAACTTTGTCATAATCTTCATCATCATTTTCTAGAGGAATAACATAAATCTGGATCATCGCCTTCTTTGAATATTGTTGAACACTTTTCACTGATTTTTTTGAATTAGTTTTCGTAGATACACGAGCTTACAGTGAAATTAAAAATATAGGAGAAAACCAAATTAAATTGAAGCATAAAAGAAAATAAAAAGTCTAGACAAAAAATAAAATTGTAATCTTGAAGGTTTTGGATATAAGAACTTAAAAATGGAAAAGAAGAAAAAGATAGAAGAAAAGGGTTTTGATGAATTAGAAAAAAGAGGATTTGGGTGTATTAGGTATTTTTTCCTAAAGTATAACTATGTTTGATAAAAAAATTAAATTATCAAATATAAATGGTAATTAAAGGGCTTAAATTTGCTTAGTTAGGTAATTATTTCTAAAAAGGGACAAATTTATAAAATTATAATGCAATGGTTGTCAAAATCTTCACTAATTACATCAATTTGCACAAGTTCATATGTAGTGTAATTTTTTGGAGATGAACAACCAACTCAATAAAAAAAATTTATAAAAATTTATGAAAGTTTGAAATATCACAATAAAACTCCAATAATTTGATGCATCTTGTGAAGGTGAACTATCATAGCATAAGATTTTCACAATTCATTGCAATTTATGGGGGTTATGAACCGTCACAATAAAATTGTTCCTATTGAATGTAATTTACAGAGTTATGTAAATGTCACAATAAAGTCATCTTAATTTGATGAAATAAATTTTTAAAAGATATTCATATCCACAATAAAACTGTCATAAGTTACACTTTGATGTGTATTGATGTTTTCTCTTAAATATTTTTTTAAAAACTAGTATATTGACTCTATCTAAAAAAGATACTAGAATTACCTAAAAACTATTTTATTTCTCAATTATTACAACAATTTTCATATTAAATAAGGTAAAAACAAATTGGGAGAAGAGTCAAAAATACCCTCAACTTTCAGTTAATAACTAATTTTATCTTTTGTTATACTATATGGTTGTTTATAACCACGGCGTCTATAAACTTGTCACTCATACACTACAAATTAACAATTTTCCTCAAATCGACCTCAAATCCCCAATTTCAATCCAAATTATCCATTTAAAATAAATTCTCAATTAAATTCAACCCACAATCCACATTTTAATATTAGGTACCAAATACATAAAAAAAAAGAAAAGGTAATATCACAAATGGGTTCAACAAAACCTATTTCAAGTCTTGATCGAACATATACATCGATCCGTCTTCCCCAAAAGTCACATGTATAGGCTAAGTTCATGTTCGTGGGTCCTCTAAATTCATCGTACACAACGGTAAAAATAACAACACACAATTGAATTCCACCAGAAAACAACAACGAGAAAGATTTTTTAAAAAAAAATCATGTTGCAATTTTTGATGAAGATTCAAATGCATAAAATAAAATTGTTACTTTTAGTTGTGAAAAATGAGTATGTTTGTAGAATTTGAAAGAAGAACACAAAATTTGTGGAAATTTTCTTTGTATTAATTCTGCCTAATTACATTCCTTTATACAATCTATTAAGGTCTACTATGAAAATACGAAAAGGACTAAAAGCTAATTACACAATCTGTAACTGAACTAGACACCTCACACTATTCTAGAAACTGCTAAGGAAAATACGGAAGGAAAATACAACTGGATTCTTATTCAAAATGGGCCAGCTTCCAGCTGCAGATGAAAGCCCAAGCATTTAGGCCCTATCATCATTTTTGTCATTAGTCCAAATACTCTTCTGAATGTATATTCATTTCCGACACAAACAAATGATAAGTTCACATCATTCTTTGTCGGAGGCATCAATGGATGGCTTGTCTGCAACATCCCCCCTCAAGTTAGAGGGGAAGGAAAAAACCCTTAACTTGTCCATTATTTGACGATGAGAAACCCCAGAGAGAGGCTTAGTAAACAAGTCGGCAAGCTGATGTGACGAAGGGACAAATGATAATGTAATGAGACCGGAGAGAAATTGTTGCCGCACGAAATGAAAGTCCAAGTCAACGTGCTTCGTTCTCTCATGGAAGATGGGGTTGCAAGCAATGTTAATGGCAGCCTGGCTATCAGAATGAAGAGGAATCAGCAGAATAGGTGGAACAGAGAGATCTGCAAGTAAGCGGACCAACCAGGTCAATTCCTCAGTGACCCTGCGCATGGATCTGTATTCAGCTTCGGCGGAGGACAAGGAAATGGAAGTTTGTTTCTTTGATTTCCAGGAAATAAGCGCACCACCTAGAGTAATGAAAAACCCACTAACTGATCTTCGTGTATCCTTGCAAGATGCCCAATCTGCATCGCATAAGGCAATGAGGTTCATTGATGGAGTAGAAGAAAGGAGAATGCCTTGACTAGGATCTGCACAAAGATATTTGAGAACTCAAAGAGCAGCTGTATAATGGGCAACAATAGGTCTTTGCATAAACTGACTGAGGGAAAGAACATCATATGAGAGATCAGGCCTGGTATGTGTGAGGTAATTGAGTTTTCCAATGAAATGCCTATACATAGTAGGGTCTGATAATAAAGGTCCATCTTCTGCCTGCAGCTTGACATACGGATCGAGAGGAGAAGAAACAGGAGAACCTGTACAATCAAACTCCTTGAGCAGATCCAAGGTAAATTTCCGTTGACTGATTATGAATCCCTGCTGCTCTCATATGATCTCCATACCCAAGAAATAATGTATATCGCCCAAATTCTTAACCTTGAACTCAGAATCAAGAAAATGAGTTATATCGGTAATTTCTAAGTTGTCATTACCTGTAAGCAATATATCATCAACATAGATCGCCAAAATCGAGACCAGATCACCATTGACCTTATAGAATAGAGAGTAGTTATTCAAAGAGCCAAAGTAACCTTTGAAGCTCAAAGCCCCAGCCAGACGTGCATACCATTGCCTTGAGGCATGTTTAAGTCCATAGAGTGATTTTCGTAGGAGACAAACATGATTTGGTGTAGGAGGTAGAAGACCAGTTGGAAACCTCATATACACCTCCTCTTGTAATTCACCATGTAAAAAGGTATTGTTCACATCTAATTGGGACACGGGCCAACCTTTCTTGACTGTAATTGTGAGAAGACATCGAATGGTGGTCATCTTAACGACCCGGGGAAAATGCCTCAGTGTAGTCGATTCCTGCCTTTTGTATATCCCCCCTAACTACTAATCTTGCTTTCAACCTTTCAATAGACCCATCTGAGTTGTGTTTCACCTTGTAAACCCATTTTCAAGGAAGAGGCTTCTTCCCAAGAGGTAGAACCACTACATCCCAAGTGTGATTGAGTTGGAGGGCTGCAATCTCATCCTTCATAGCTTTAGTCCAACCAGGGTGTTGAGAAGCCTCACCAAAGTTGTTAGGCTCAATGAAAGTGGATAAACAATGGAAAATATATTGGTTAGGAAGAGACAAAGCTCCAAAAGAAAAGGAAGTAGGGGAAGTAGTGTGTACAAAACAAGAGTTAGTGACATCAGTGAGAATGATAGAATTGCATATGAAATCTTGCAAATAAGAGGGAGGCTTACTAGGTCTTACAGATCTCCTAGGAGGCAAGACTGTGATGGTAGTATCAGGGGAAACAGTGGAGTGAGGATCAGTAGGAGATGTGAGATCAGAACTTATGGGAATATGAAGAAGATCTGGAATAGGAGGGTTAGAGGATGAGGCGAGAAAGCATGTAAATTGAGGATCTGCATAATCTGGAAAAGGTATATGAGGGGAAAGGAAAGTTGGAAGTAGAAGGTGAAGAAGTGGTCGCAAAAGGGAAAACATCTTCATGAAATTTGATGTCTCTAGAGATAAAAACCATTTTACTAGCCACGTCCAACGCTTTATAACCTTTTTGAGAGGGAGGGTACCCAAGAAAGACACATTTTAGCTCTTGGCTGAAACTTGTCCCTTGGGTGAGATAGAGTGGAAACATAACATAAACAACCAAAAGATCTAAGTCCCTCATAAGAGGGTGGAGAGCCAAAAAACACTTCAAAATGTGTCTTCCCTTGAATTACTCTAGAAGGCAATCTGTTGATTAAATGAGTGGCAATCTAAATACATTCTCCCCAATATTGGATAGGCAATTTAGATTGGAAAAGCAACCCTCTGGCCACCTCCAAGAGATGTCTATGCTTTCTCTCGACAACACCATTTTGTTGGGGAGTGGCAACACAAGACCTCTCATAAATGATCCCTGCAAAACTCAGAAAAGCAGCCTCTTGTGAACCTTTACCAAGTTCCAAAGCATTATCAGACCTGATTCTTTTGACTGGTGAATGAAACTCTTTCCACCATAGCCAAAAAATCCATTAAGATTGGAAAAGCATTACTCTTAGTTTTCAAGAGAAAAGTTCAAGTGCCCCTACTAAAGTCATCTACTATGGTTAAAAAATAATTGAAACCAATGTAAGTAGAATCTTTAAAGGTCCCCATGTATCACTATGAATTAGTTCAAAAATTCTTTGGGTTTTAATGGCACTAACTGGAAAAGGAAGTCAACTATGTCTAGCTTGAGGACAAATATGACAAATACACTTAGAATGTGAAGGAAAATGAATGAAACTTATATTTCTCATTGCTGAAAATGGTAAATGCCCTAACCGGACATGCCATAGATTTACATCAGGAACTGCATAGGCAGGAACAGAAACTGAATAAGAATTACAGCCAGAAATGGGACTAACAATATTACTAAAAACATTATTGGAATGACTACCTTTTGAAATGGAACTAGAAACAACATTGGAAGTTCTTCCTTTTGGAAAAACATCTCTAATTGATCCTGAATCTATTTTAGTGGGCTGGAGTAGATATAGGTCATCTCCTACATCACCAAAAACTCGTTCCTTCCTCATTGAATGGTCCTGTAAGAGACACCACTAGAAGTAAATAAGACATGACAATTAAGTTGAATACACAACTTGTTAACTAATAGAAGGTTATACTTAAAATCTGGAACATGAAGAACATTATGGAGAGTGAGAGAAGGCAGAATACTAACACTCCCTGTGTGAGTGACAGTAATGTTGAAAGAATTGGGAAAACTGATATTCAAAGGCACAGGGAGAGGGGTTAGACACAAAAAGGACTTAGAATTGAAACACATATGCTCAGAAGCACCTGAATCAATGATCCAGGTGCTAGAATTAAAGACTGGAAAACATGAAGCCGAATATTTAAGTATTGTACCAGCAACCGCATTCACATTATATGATGATCCTGATGTGCCTGATTGAGTCAACTTTGCATCCTTGACAACATTGTGTACTAGATTAAAGTACTGCTCCTTGCTAAGATGTTGCATATAATCATGTGGAAATGTTTCTCCATATTTGTGGTGTGTGTCTTCATTTTCTTCTGTTGATATAACTGCATTTCCTTTGATTGAAACTTGGTAGTTTTTATTTTTTGTGAACTGAAAATCTTCCGAAAATCCTATGAGTCTAAAACAATCCAGCTTCATATGACATGTCTTCCCACAGTGATCACAACTCACATTAGGATCGTATTTCACCTTCCTAGGCCTAGATTTTTGAAAGTGTTAGCCAGACCTTTGATTGGGATTTCCGAAATTCTGAGATGTACCTCCTCCTCTGTTTCCAAAATTCTGTGATGTATGAGCTCCTTTATTAGCTTGAATCCCAGATCTGAAATTACCCCCCATTTGTCCTGCAGCCATGAATGAAGCAGAATCAGGTGGTATGAAGGCATTCACATATACCTCAAATTGATTCTCATCTTGGAGAAGTAGACGGTATGCTTGATCAATGGTAGGTAGAGGGTTCATCATCAATATGGTTCCTCTTGCTTGGGTATAGACATCATTCAAACCCATTAGAAATTGTATGAGATTTTGGTCTTCCAATGACTTAGCCAACCTTGGTTTTCCTTCACACGTACACACACAGATACAACATGATGATAGGTTGAGTGAGTCCAGTTCATCCCATAAACGTTTAAGCTTTGTGAAATACCCAGCAATGTCATTATTGACTTGAACTAAACCTAATAACTCTTTTTGCAGATGATACAGCTTGGCTCCATTGGATCTCCCAAATCGATTCTTCAAACTGTCCCATAACTCTTTTACTATTTTGGAATAAATTACACTGTCACCAATTTCTTTTGACAATGAATTTAGTATCCAAGAAATTACCATATCATTGCAATAACTCCACTGTTCAAAATCCTTATGTGCCATATCTGGAGCTTTGCAGTTTCCATTTATGAATCCAAGCTTCTTTTTCGCAGAGAGAGCAATGAGGAGAGATCTCCTCCATCCTAGGAATCCTTTTCCATCAAATATGGAGTTAACTAGGTTCATTCTAGGTGAATCTGAGGGGTGGAGATAATAAGATGGAGTGATGCCAATCTCCACAGCGTTTCCAGTATTGGAAGTTTCTACTATAGCAACACCATCCACCATTGTTAGATATTGTGATTTGAAAGAGAAAAAAAAATGTTGTGATTGAGCTAGATCGAGCTACTGCTCTGATACCATGTAGAATTTGAAAGAAGAACACAAAATTTGTGGAAATTTTCTCTGTATTAATTCTGCCTTAATTACATTCCTTTATACAATCTATTAAGGTCTATTGTGCAAATACGAAAAGGACTAAAAGCTAATTACAAAAATAAAATAACAACTTGTAACTGAACTAGACACCTCACACTATTCTAAAAACTGCTAAGGAAAATACGGAGGGAAAATACAACTGAATCCTTATTCAAAATGGGCCAGCTTCCAGCTGCAGATGAAAGCCCAAGCATTTAGGCCCTATCATCATTTTTGTCATTAGTCAAAATACTCTTCTGAATGAGTCCAAACACTCTTCTGAATGTATATTCATTTTCGACACAAACAAAGGATAAGTTCACATCATTCTTTGTCAGAGGCATCAATGGATGGCTTGTCTGCAACAATGTTGTTTTCGATTTGAGTATTTTTGAAAAACAAGAGTTGAAGTTATTAATTCTTCATCACGAGTTAAGTCTGTGAGAAAATTCAAACTCAAGCTCTAACCTCTATTAATGGTAATGAAGTTCTCTTGGTTGGTTCTTCAAATTTTAAGCTCCAATTCAACAACTAATGGATTTAATGCAAAAATTCCACCAACATCTCCATCAACATTATATCCTTCTTTTCTTCAAACAATTCACCAATTATTATATTTGATTTTTGTTTATAATGGTAATGGATTTTTGGAACCAAACCAAATTAAAAAAGGAAATCGATTTTAAATGGTTAATTTGGATTGAAAGTGGGGGTTTGAGGTTGATTTGGAGGAAATCGTTAGTTTGAAGGGTACGAATGATAAATTTACAAATGGTGGGCAGTGGCGGACACAAAATTTTCGTTCAGGGGGTTCGAAAAATAAATGTATAAACGTGTATATATAAGCCAACAAAATAAAATTTCAAGAAAGTAGTAGTATACAATTTTAGTGGCGGACCCTTGAAATTTTTTTGGGTTTAAAACTTTTAGCATGTTTTATAAAATAAAAAACTAAAAAAAAACGTGAAAAACGAAACTGAAACCTTAAAAAAAATGAAATTGAAAAAGAAAAAAATATAACGCTAATGCAGGGATTCAACCCTCAACATGAGGCTTAATTTTCAGGAAATCTGCCACTGGGCTATCTCTTTTACCTTGTCATTGAGGGGGTTCAAAATACCACATAAATACAGAAAATTACTTTACATATACAGTGTAATTTTTTGAACCCACGTGGGTCCGCCCCTGAATTGGTGGGAATATAAATTATCACATACTCCCTCTGTCCCAATTTATGTGACTTACTTTCCTTCTTAGTCGGTCCCAAAAAGAATGACACATTTCTATATTAAGTAACTTTTCAACTATAAAATGTCTATTTTACCCTTAATGAAATGATTTACAGTCACACAAATTTCTATCATTCATTTTGGACCACAAGTTTTAAAAGTCTTCCCTTCTCTCTTAAACTCCGTGCCGAGTCAAACTACGTCACATAAAATGGGACGGAGGGAGTAATATGATGAAAGATATAAAACTAACTATTAAACAAAAATTTGAGAGGTATATTAATCACTTCTCCCTAAAAAGTTACTATTATATATTTGTCCTTTATCCTTAAAATGTTAATATTCTATAGTCGGTTTTGTATTCCTCTTAAGGTGCTGAAGAGAAGTTGTGCATTCTTTTCAATGTGTATCATTCGTCAACCTTTTAGGGGAATCACATATATAAAAATATGTCAAAATATATTATTAATGAGCCTCCACAACATGTCTATAATGGTGGATTAGTCTCGAAGATGGTTAGATGTTATATATGTCGGTATCATGAATAAACTAACTCAATTCTAACAGCACAAAGAACAATCCCAATGTCAAACCACAATACACTCTTACCAAACATACCCCACAAGAAAAAATGATTCAGAGATGTCAACTCCCAAAAAATATTTTATTATTCCATGCATTATAAATTTATAATGCCTACTATTTCACCAATGGCACATTATTGACCCAAAATAACCTACTCTCATCCACTAAGAGGTCAAACTTATGCATTGACCAAGTTAGAATAGGTGGAAAAAATTTTCACCCGTTGATCTTTTGAAATTTATGTTAATTGTGTTGCAATTTGAGCTCGACTTTTTTTAAAAAATGACATGAAGAGTAACAATAAACTTCTCTTTCATTTGTGTTTTAAAAATTAAACTGCAAGCGATTTATCCATCTATAACTATAAGAAAAAAAATTGCACATTGCAAACCACCTAGTTTAGGGACTTACACCATAGTTCAAATGCTTGAAAGGCGATAACTTTCTCATATTGTTTGATGCTTCAATGGTCAACTCAAATAGAGTGTGCATGTAAAGTTCAAATAACTCATAATATGTTGATGTCAATAGTAAAAAAAAAAAAGTTTCGTGTAGTATAGTCCTAAAGACTTCACCTGCAAATGTTGCAAATAAGACTGCTCAACAACCTTTGTTTGACATTTGTTGATCATGACCATGCCAATAGTCCTCTTTTGTATAGACAAGCTATAAACAAGAGGTTCCAAGTATCAATATTGTCGAAGTATTTTTTAGTCTAGTTTAAACCGTTACAAGAAGATTGTGATCCTTCCTTTTATAAATCTAGATTGTTGCCTTTAATTGTTGTCAGTGATATTTCATTAATTTCTATACTAATTAACAATGTAAAATTTCATACACAATTGTCGATCAAAATTTCACACTCAAATTATAGAGTTACATATGGAATGAAACAAAACTCAAGAGATCTCAAAAATTGTAATGAATCGATATTTACTATATTTGTATAACTTGTTGAATCCATGAAGTAGAAACGTATACCCAAATTTCATACACACAAATTCATTGTAGTTCCATGAATAGAGACAATAAAAAAAATCACTCTAAGATTAAGTAAAAATTGGCACTAAATATTATAAACATTGAATTCATTTGTAGATTTTCCATTCTCCACAACAAGTATCATTATCCTTAATCTTCAGGAAAAATTATCAAGATATAAATTCATAATAGTCGTAGGCTTCAAGAAGATACATATTGTTAAAGATTTCAAATTCAATTTTTTATTTACTAAAGCCACGATCTATAGAAATAGCAGTAATATATCTCTTCTACATATCACTTAGGAAACTTTCATCAAATAGTTGGACTTTGATCCGTTCAAGGTTAAAATCTCGGATCGCACCTCTACAACTATCTTGAGGCACCAATTATGAAAAGATTCATCGAAGAAGTTTCCTCTACTTATTCAGTGAAATCTCCAATAGACATTATTTCATCGATAGAAGTGTCAGACAGTTTCAAATGGCTCTCGATATTATCCAATAGGCTTGAGTTTTCTTCGGTCAAAGGAGAAGAAATATCTCCACTAAAGACTATAGAAGCACTAATCCTTGCATCTTTATTATAACCTAGTGAGATGTAAATGAAAATTTATCCTCCATCTTTTATAGTAAAGTTAGAATACTGATAATTTGAAGAAACTTTGCATAGGTTCGTTCTCAAAATGTAGGGCTAACCTCTCCTTAAGATGATCTCAATCAAAAAATTAGTTGTCGCAAAAGATCCAACAAAACTACTTGAGGGTCTCACCGTCGAAATATAAGAAAGGAAGAGCAACTCATGTTCCTCAAAGAGCCCAGGAAATTGAAGTATCACTTTGCCTTATAAATCCAATCCTCTGAATTATCAGAGATACCGAATTGATTTAATACAACCACTATCATTGGAGTACGAAAATGTAGGGGCGGGCATTCGGTAATTCAGTTCGATTTTGTTGAATCTATGAATCTAGAGTGGAAACGTTATAATTGAGCTAAGAACAGAAGGAACTTTCCAGAGAGAATTCATACTTTCATACCTTCTCAATGTGTGATACATGTATATATACAAGAGTGAAACTAACTCAACAAGCTGTAACTAACTCTGACTCATTTGTAACTAACTAATCTACTCGCATCACTAACACTGTAATGCATAATTATAACAACTAACAACTCGACTTCACCACTCTAACTAAGTCACATTGACACATTTACTTAATTCCTTTACAGATTTCGATTTTTCTTTTTGAATTTTTTCGGTTCTTGTAATAGGTGTACCGAACACTGAATCGAAATAATTCGATTCAAATCGGTTTTTATTAATTCGGTTCGATTTTTGTTAAAATAATCAAATACTTGGAGGTTGGTCGCTGGTCGCCGGTCGGCTCGCTGCCGCTGATCGTTGGTCGCTGAAATGAGAAATCACTGACTGCTGAGACGCTGACTGGTCAGCTGCCGCTAGTCGCTGATCGGCAGCTGTTGGTCGCGGTGGCCACTGGTCGGCAACGGTCGCTATCCAACAAAAAGAAATTAAAGAATGGTGAGGGATCAGGGAAGTGGGAAGTGCGGCGTCGCTACTCGCTGTTGCCTGATGGCTAATTTTGAAAAGCTGAAAAGTTGAAAAATGAAAAGTGAAAAACTTAACATAATTCTGCATTTTGCTATTATATTTAATATTAATAATTAATATATATTATAATATAATATATTTCAGTTTAACAGAAATACCGAAATATACAAAAATGCCTACCGAAAATATGAAAATATATATCGTAAACCGAACCAAAAACCGAAATACCGATACTGAAATACCAAAAAAATTCAGTTCGATTCGATATTTCAATTTTTCGATATTTATGCCCAGCCCTACGAAAATGAAAGCATCAATATAACAAATTCAAATCCCTCTCTATATTAATAAGGCTGGGAACATGATTTTAACTTTAGAATCCAAATTACTACATTCAAATTATTGAATTCCAATAAAAATATTAAAGGAAAAATAACAGTTGTACCTCAAAAAAGTAAATTATTTATCCCTAAATGTCCCATTACTTTCATAGCTAAAATGGCATATAATCTGCACGTTGTCGCCATGCTAACGTCAACACTCACCCCTTTTTTTCCTTTCTGATACCATCACGAAATACTACAGTATATGAATATACTCTGATCGTATGAAAGAGTAACTGAGCAGTGTCTTCACCGAAGGACTGCTTCTTCCTCCTTGATACCATCAAAGTATAACATACTCTGGTGGTATCAATGAGGAACTGAGCAGTGTTTCCATTGAGATTTGCTTCATTCCTTTTATGAGATTACTCAATCAATCATGATACCATTACAATATATATTCATACTATTATGGTATCATTGAGGTATATTTCAATTCTTCAATATTTTAAATTAAAATCAGTTTAAAAAAGAAACATAATTTAGATACAATTTCTTAAAAATTTGCAAAAGGAGAAAAAAATGTTAAAATGTATTTTCTACTAATTTCGAGTTATATAAATAAGATTATGAATTAAACTCAGTCCTATATGATATCGATATGGTATCAATATATCAATGTAGTATCACAAAAAATTAATTCATAATAATAATGCTGATGTCGTGTTGATTCGGTCATGAATCCATTAAGGGTAAATAGTTTGGATTGGGTCCAATTTGAGTAAATAGTCTCACCATTAGATCTATTTTGTGTGATTTTCCCTAAAGTACAAGTAATTAAAAAATAGAGATAAGATTTTGGATGAAAAATTTAGACTCTAAGAAAGTTAGGACCGTTATAGTTACGGCCGCCGTTCACCGAGGCTTCGATCGCCGGCTCCCCTGTCATCAGGAGAGGTGAGAGGAGTCAAAATTTTACTTGACAATAGGCATAATTCTTGAATACATACCTCTACCCTTTTGATGGAACCGTTCTCACATCCACTACTCAACCCATCCCAAATTAATCTGATCCTATGTTTTCATCGCAATAGCTCTTGTCAGCCCAATATCTACTTGTATGACCTTTATATCCACATTAGGCTGAACTTAATTCATAACACATGGACATGTGACTCACATACCAAAAAACTAGTTCATATATTTCAATTTATATGACACGTTTTTCATTTTACTTTATCCAAAAAAAAAATCTTTTTATAATTAAAAATAACTTGCCTCGAAATTATTTCACCCTTACTGAAATGATTTATAATCACACAAAAATCTAAGGTTTATTTTAGATCACAAGTTTTTTTAAAAAATTTAAAATTTTGTATTAAATCAAATTGTGTAGCATTAATTGAGACGGAATAAATAGCGTAAATGACCACCATTCTATTTCAAGCCTTCACCGCATATTAGACAATTGTTGTCATTCTTCACACGAGGTTGTCAA